>JACXGJ010000917.1:67828-100388 GCA_016801105.1 Esox niger | reverse complement strand
AACCAAAATAAACCACACCCATGTGCTCAAAACAGTCAACTTAAATATGTTCCCCAATTGGAGGCAATACACAACACCTGCCTCCAATTGGGGAGACCCAAGTGCATAGAGGTGGCTAGAGGCACCTCTATTGGCCACGTCCTGACTATGGCCCCAGCCAGCACAAAGATGGCTAGGGGCATAGCCAGGACGTGACAGGGATTCACATTCAACTGTAGGTCATAACAGAATGGCACAATCATAAAACAAAACATGGCAACAAAGAAAAAAATTAAATGACCCCCATGTGCAGCTTTTGTGCAGAAGAATGCAAATTGTCTGCCAGAACTTTCTGATAACATGCTTCATTCATCTTGCAATCAATTTTCACAATATTCCCCATGCTTTTAGAGTACACACACCCCCAATTTACAGTGGACATGGTATTCTTTTCACTATAAGCGTTGTTGACCCCTCTCCAAACATTGCACTTGTGGTTGTGACCATATAGCTCTATTTTGGTCTGGTCACTCCAAATTACAGGGTGCCAGAAACTGTGAGGCGTGTTGTCGGGAATATTGTAAGCAAGCTTTTTGTGGCTTTTGTGCAGTAAAGGCTTCTTTCTGGCAACGTGACCATGTGGCTAATTTTTATTCAAGTATCCACACCGTCTTTTTCAAGAGCTTACCTGTGGGGTTTTCTTTGTATCCTGAATAATTCTTCTGGCTGTGTTGGGCTGAAATCTTTCTTGGTCTACCTGGCCTTGGCATCAAGAAATTCCTGAATTTTCCACTTCTTAAGTGATTGAACAATACTGACTGGCATTTGCAAGGCTTTTGTTATCTTTTTATTTCATTTTCATGTTCTTTTCCATCTTTATAAAGTTCCTTTACCATGTTCCTTTTTTTTCTGCTCCCCATGGCTCAGTATCTAGCCTGCTCAGTGCATCAACATGAGAGCTAAAAAACTCATTGACTACACAGACACTTATTGCATATAATAAGTAAATATTTGATCAGGGCCATTTGGGTGATTTTTGTTATAATTATGATTTAAAATGGAGCCAAACAACCATGTGATACAAAATGCCTTCATATGATCACTGTCCTTAAATAAAAGCATGATCAGTCATATTTTCAAAATCAATGCCACAATTTCTGACAGGGTATGCTAACTTATGAGCCAACTACACTTGCTAAAGGTGAAGATGTGCCCAGTCTGTGCACAAGGACAGTTGATTATCATATAGCCAATTGGAAGCATTGGTAATAGAGAATAAAATCTGTCAAAAGGTGATTGAGATGTTGAGCATTAAGGATCTGAAAATCACGGCAATGCCATGTTAACCTACAGATTGCAGATGAGGATTTTCCCCAATGTTGACAATGCGCTAATGATATCTAGCAGTTAAAGTGAAGAATAATTGTTTTATGCTATGTCCAAGGTGCTATACAGAGCTATACGTGGATGTGATAAGTAGTGCACTTATATGTGCTCTTTGGCATTAATAACCCTTTACCATCTCCAAATATTGCTGTTACCACATTTTGGCCGAGTTGATGTAGAGTTTATTCCTAGCTACCCCTAGGTGTTTTTTGATCCAAAGTGAAGCTACCATTTTATTGCACCCAAAGGTCCATGGTTATTTTGCCAACTGATTTTTATGGTGGCTTTACTAAAGACTACGGCAACATTTGGTTGGCAAGTTTATAGAACATTCTCCCCTGTGAGGCTGGCAAGGCTTGATTCTCTGCCAAGGATTCCCTTTTTGACAACATAGGCTTCTCAAGCTTTTCTTGTGAAGTCTTTACTGACAACCGGTACATGGAACCCACATGGTCTGTAAACCTTTCCACCATCCCCCTCAAAAGCCACTTCAAGTTATCGTCTTTGGCTTTTTTCGAGTGAGAAGTACTAAACTTATCAAAATATATAATATTAGTAAGATGTTGATCCTGTTTGTGCAGCTAATATAAAATACAGGAGAATAGAAGGGAAATGTAAGGGAGCAGAGTGATTGTTTACAAGAGGTATAATATCCAACAATCTATTTAACAGAATAGACTAATACATTCTGTAACAACTTTTAAAAGAAATTCTGACCAAACAAGTATCTGGAGCATATTCAACCATAGTGCATGTTGGCTGACTAGCTACCAACCAGAGATAGCAAACAATGCTACTGTATTTTGCAAGCTAATTGAACAATGCAGTAAAACAATCAGCTGTGATTATTGTTGGTGGTCACATGTAAAAGTTGACATTGGCCTGCTGTTTATTCTTCTAATTGAAATGTGTTGATCCGGCTGTGTCTTATATTTCACATCCTTTTTTGTTTTTTCACAGCCTTGCTCAGGTGCAAAACAGTAATAATTCAGTTGGTAGTGGCTGGAAGATAAAAGAAGGAATGCTTTGCTGTAGGATGACATTCTCTAAATTGCAGTGATGCACAGAACACAAATCCATTGTATGGCCCTTCATAATCTGTTTAAGTTTTTATATTATTGATTTTGTTTCCCTAATTCCATATATTCATTTTTGATTTTCCTCATCAAATAAAAACAATTAAACTGCAGCGCCTTGCAAAAGTATTCACCCCCCTTGGCTTTTTACCTATTTTGTTGCAATACAGCCTTTAGTTCAAGTTGGAGAAGTGAAATGAGAAAAATATATACATAAAAAATTAAAAATTGGCCCACCAAAACACACGGACCGGGCAAGGAGGGCATTAATCAGAGAGGCAGCACAGAGACCGAAGGTAACCCTGGAGAAGCTGCAGAGTTCCACAGCAAAGACTGGGGTATCTGTACATAGGACGACAGTAAGCCGTATGCTTCATAGAGTCGGGCTTTATGGCAGAGTGGCAAGAAGAAAACGATTACTTTCAGCAAAAACCAAAATGGCACGTTTTGAGTTTGCAAAAAGGCATGTGGGAGACTCCCAAAATGTATGGAGAAAGGTGCTCTGGTCTGATGAGACTAAAATCAAACTTTTCTTACATCAAAGAAAACGCTATGTCTGGCGCGAACCCAACACATCACATCACCCAAAGAACACCATCCCCACAGTGAAACGTGGTGGTGGCAGCATCATGCTGTGGGGATGTTTTTCAGCAGCTGGGACTGGGAAACTGGTCAGAGTTGAGGGAAAGATGGATGGTGTTAAATACAGGAATATTCTTGAGCAAAACCTGTCCCACTCTGTGTGTGATTTGAGGCTAGGACAGAGATTCACCTTCAAGCAGGACAATGACCTCAAACACACTGCTAAAGCAACACTTGAGTGGTTTAAGGGGAAACATGTATATGTGTTGGAATGGCCAAGTCAAAGCCCAGACCTCAATCCAATAGAAAATCTGTGGTGAGACTTAAAGATTGCAGTTTTCAAAACAAAAAGGTGTAATTTCTCCTCAATTCTGTGTCAATACACAGATTAGCAAGAGGTGCTGTAAGCGCAATGGGCAAATGCATAGCAGAATGGGTGAATGAAATGCCTATTTGTGGTGCCAATGGACAGTAAAACAAGAGATGGAACTTTAAGAAACAGTATTCATTCAAATGTGAAGTGGTTTGTAGCAGTTAAATGATTGTTGAGTTAAATCACATCATTTTGGTGCCTTTACAACAACTTTTTTGTGAGCTAACATTAGTTTACAGAATTTTCTTGCTTGTTAGCTTAATTTTGGTTAATCTGGTTGACAAGCTAGCTGGCTGATATTGGCTGACTGGCTAAACAAATATGCCATCTTGCTATATAGTTAGCAAACTAAGATAAATAAAAGTCCCACAGGACACAATACGTTCCAAGAATATGTTAGCAACATAATGAGATTTGCAAATAAATAGAGTAATATAGCTAATTACAAATTGAATGGAATTTTCCTATTACAAGACCCTTCTGAAAGAGTTCATAAATAGGTTACCAACATTCTGCAGACATAGTTATTGATATTTTCATGTATAAAGGTTACTGTAGTGTGTTAATGGTATAAAGATGGTCTGTGAGTGTGTGCTGGAGCCAAGCTAAATTGGTGTAGTCCAACATTAAACTATTTTGACAACAGCTAGGTATTTTTTATCATGCTAAAGACCAGTGTTTGATTTCAAACTTTGTAAAACAATGGGCATATTGTATCAGATCTTTCATAATGCATAGTTCAATGAACTGATTGTGTCGTTATAATTGGTTTGTGCGTGTTTGTGTACCTTACAAAACATAACTCAGTTCTAGAGACAAGGCACTTTCACTGTCCTTATGGTGAGGTTTATTATCAAGGTAAGGGTTGTTTTGAAGAAATGCTCAAACATAATAATCTGAACTTGCCACCATTTATAAAGCACAGGTTTAAGTATTATTCTACCATAGGTTATGTCATGTAGGTCACACAGTCATTCTAAATGCATGAACCATTAATGAAGAGTTTACAATATACTGTATATATTAATGTATGGTCTATCTCAGAGAAAGGATTTGCAGCTAAGGTAAGGTTTTATTGGTTTTTGGGAGTGGAGAGATGTGATTTACTTAGATGTGCTGCAGGTGGCTTTGATTGATGGATCCTTTTAGGTGGGTGTGCATGTATTAGTTTGCAAATCCATTTTGTCCATACAGAAAGCTTCCTCAAATTGTTCTAGTCTGCCTGGACTTTTATCTCTTTAATCAGATAGGTCTTAGAAAGAAAGCTATAGACAGCAAGCATCATTATGATGGTCAGCGTATGTGTGAGAAATGATGAAAAGTTCAATTTTTGTTGTTGCTGTCATATGGTATGCAAGTCACAACTGAATGAAGCTATGTCAAGCTTGTCATGATTCATCCTATAATATCTTCAGTAGGCCTTCTTAGATTGCTGCATTGGGTTGCACATGGTTGAACCTCAAATAAATTACCTCATGGGTGAAATAAAATATTATTTCAACCCTTAGGGCAGCTTGCAGTTCAGAGCTATTATATAATAACAATAAAAGACAAAACAATATTTCTGTGAGAGGTGAGATAATCAGCTAAGATGCAGTGAGGGTTTCCCCTTCATGAATAATTCTAAATATTAGAACATTGCTTTCTATATATGATCGCCTACCCCAATGTGATAATAGCATGATTGCTAAGCAGCCTTACTGGGCCGAGCTTCTTTCCTAGAAAACTTTTAAGCTCTACCTAACATAAATAAAAGAAATAGATAGAAAAGATAAATGAAACATTATGAGTTATATACAATTGTGCACTGGGGTTGCACAGACGAAGTCCTTGATTTGAAATGATTGGGGGTTTTCGTGGATGTGAACAATGACCCAGTACATGATGGATGCACATCCTACAAAGAGCGAAATCAGGTGGGCACGTGGTATTTGTTTACTAGGAGGAAGTGACACTTGGTTTAAGCTTGAGCATACTGCATAGTGATGTAATGGTAAATGGTTCAATGGGTGCAGGTCCCCAAAATCGAACAAATGCATGCATGCGATTGATATTAATATGATAGACTAAGCATAAAAACATTGTTTCTCCGTTGGTAATGGTTTGGCTTTTGGAAGTATATCTCTGTGGGTCTGGTTGCAGAGAAAAATATATAAATAAAATATATAATTGGACAATTAACTCAAAAGCCTTTTCATGGACATATGTGGACTATTCCTTTGTTATTTCTTCATCACTTAAGTAAGTAAAGCTCTGGAGTTAATTCCAGTTGTGTCATTCGCATTTGGAAGATGTTGCTGTGAACCCAAACTATGAGGTCAAAGGATCTCTCAGTGCAAGTAAAAAAGGCTCTCCTTAGGCTGCAAAGAAAATATCCATCAGAGAGATAGCAGGAACTTTAGGAGGGGCCAAATCAGCAGTTTTGTACATTCTGAGAAAAAAAAATGCAATGTGAGCTCTGCAACACAAAAAGGTCTGGATGTCTACAGAAGACATCAGTGGTGGATGATTGTAGGATTCTTTCCATGTTATAGAAAAACCTATTCACAACATCCAGCCAGGAGGTAGGCATATCATTATCCAAGTCTACCACAAAGAGATCAAATACAGAGGGTTCACCACAAGGTGCAAACCACTCACAAGCCTCAAGAATAGAAAGGCCAGATTATATTTTGCCAAAAACATCTATAAAAGATAGCCCTGTTCTGGAACCATATTTTTTGGACAGATTAATCTAAAATTAACCTATAACAGAATGATGAGAAGAAAATACTACGGAGAAGGCTTGGAATAGCTCATGATCCTAATCATACCATATCATGTGTAAAACACAGTGCAGGCCATGTGTTGGCATGGATATGTATGGCTTCCAATGGCACTGGGTCAACAGTATTTAATGATGATGTGGCAGAAGACTGCATGAATTCTTTAGTGTATAGCGATATATTGTCTGCTCAGATTTGGTCAAATTCAACGAAGTTGATTGGACGTCACTTTACTTTACAGATGGACAATGACTCTTAAAGGCAAAGAAGTGGAATATTTGGCAATGGGAAGTCAATCACCTGATCTCTTGGTGACTATGATCCCAACTGCCTTGAGATAATTGACAAGATCCTCCCATATTGTTTTGGGCTGACCTCTCCATTTGCAAATAATCGCGCCATCTGTTTTCACCTATGGTCTTGGCGGTGGTGGAGAGTTTGGAATCTAATTGATTGATTGCTTCTGTAGACAGGTGTCTTTTATACAGGTCACAAGCTGAGATTAGGAGAACTCCCTTTAAGAGTGTGAAAAATTATAGACTGATCATTTCTTTGTCAGTGGGAAAACATACAAAATCTGCAGGGGATCAAATACTGTTTCCCCTTACTGACTATCCCATCTACAGTATAGTTGCCATGGCACTTCTCTGTCAGACTTAACACAGAGCTCTGTATATAGTTATTTCACAAAAAGCTTGACAAAAATGTTTGAATCAACTTTTTTTATTCTGATTTGATTGTTTCATTGGGTATATCAGTCATTTTCAAGTTAACACGTTTTGGGTTATAACTAGCTACTGGGCTGTTTTATACTTTTTTTAATTCTCCTAGACATACAGTATGAACAGTATTTTTCTGGACTGTGTAAGTGGTCTCTGACTGACTGACTTTCTGATCCTACTTAAATAGAGTAGTGGTTTGCAACGCAGACCTGCAACCAATAGGTCCTGCGTTTGAAATTCTTTACATTTAAACCAAATTATAAATTAGATTTGGTTGCAAATTGATAAAAACGTTGCTGGCTACAACTAAAATAAGTGATTATATTACTAACTGGTGAATTTTTCACACCATGAATTAGCTTTGACTTTAAGTTCAAGTAGTAATTTAGATACTAGTAAGCAGTTAAAACAGCCTGTGGCAAAAGCCATACATTTCATACATGCTATTTGGGGTGGAGATAAATTTAATAAGAACCATTACTCAGTTTAAAACAATACCTAATGGTGTCCAGCGAAATATTTAATCTTGGCGTGACGTTGATGCGTGTCAAAATGATCTAATGCTTACCAACACTGGGTAACTCTATAGCATGGTGGTGTATTGGTTAAAGACCTAGCCACTCACATAGGAGACCTGGGTCCGAATCCAGTGAAGGCAACATCATTCATCACATTTATTTGTGGGCCGGCTTAACTAGGATTGCCCGGTTCCTTTTCTGGTTTACACTTGGTGGCCAGTTTCTGATCTTCTGAGAAGCATTATACAAGATTTACCACAATTGCAAAATAAATAGGAACTGAGGAATGCTCAGAAATAGGACTTTTAAGTTCGGAAAACTACCATACTTTTCTGAACTTTGTATAGTGAATGTTTCAGAGCCATCACCCAGGTGCATGCCATACAGATGAGATCAAGGATAAGTCCGGCAGCTAAAAGACAAGGCTGATCCCAGACAAAATAATTATCAGACTTCCTCACCATCATCTACAATCCTCCGATCACCACCATTTACTCAAGCCATGATTCAAGCCAGGAGGCAGCATTCAAATACTCTGACTGTTACCGGACCTGTCAATCATATACAATAAATACTTGTCACCCTGTGCTGGAAGCACTTTTTGATCCTATGAAAATCTGTATTGCAGTTGGCAAATGTTGTAAATTGGCAGTTTTTGTATATGCACAAATTAAGATAATAATGCAAGACTTTGTCTTCTAACAATTTATGGAATGAAAATGTCTTACATGTCTTATATGAAAAGCTACAGTACATCTGTGTAAATCTGTAAATTTTACCAATATCATATAATTTTGATTTACAAATACATACTTCAATTACTGTGATTGTTGTTTTATTTTAGAAACATTGAACAGAAATGTCTCATAAGATCACCCTATTGAAATTGTCAAGCTCCTCTAAAATAATTGTTTTACTTTGTCTAAAAGTGATTTCATGTCCCAGAAATATCACCACAAATCCCATTCCCATTCAAAAAAGAAGTGTGCAGCAGGTCATTTTTGGAGGGGGATGCACTGGCCTTTCTGTTTTAATAGACTAAAATTGGATGTCACATTTATTTTGTCTTCAGTACCAATGATTTGTTTGCATGGTGGGACTCAGCCAAAAAGAGATTTCAGATGGATGACCGTGAGACCAGAGTGTTCCTTTTAGTTTACAAAGAAATTGAAGAACAGGAATATTGCCTTTCGGCCATGATGTAAAATATGCCTATGTGGTCAAAATGACCTGCCATTCAACAGTATGAAACCACAGTCATTTTTATCAATTTGGTCCTTTCATCTCTAAAGCATCATTCTAAAATATGTAATGTTATTCTGGATGATATGAGATAATGGATAATAAGAGATGTGTAGAACTTTGTAGATATACATCATTAAGCCCCCTGATGGCCTGTTAACAGAATGTCACTGAACCTAAAGATGTGTATTGATTGAAACTAAGCCCTTGGACAAACATGCCTTTCTTTAGGTTGTCAGCATATCAATACATGTAGACAAGCAATTTCCAAATCTCAATGGATGGTGAGGAATCAGACAAACCAAATGGGATGATAATCTTCCTTGTATCAATTTTCTGAAACCCAACAAGTCACAATCTAAATTGGATACATTTGCTTGATCAGATAAACAGTATGCGATAGGTGCATTTGAACAACAGAGAGAAACACACACAAACAAAGTTTAGAGTCCTGAAGGAAATCTGAATTGTACCTATTCAATGTCCCGAAGAAAGAAAGAGCTTTTATCAGCTGCAGTTGTTGGTGACAATTAGTGTCAGTAGTATGATATGGATCAGGGGAGGAGGCTGGAGGTGAGCGCCCCTGATCTGGAGACGCTGCTCTATTCACTGGCTGAGAGCTGTGGACCACTGCCAAACTCTCCATTAGAGAGATGTGCAAGGTCACTCTACTCGGCTCTCCCTTGCCAAGCTGCCCTGGTTGAGGCCTCTGCTACAAAAATGTGGGCCTTGTTCCAGCCCATCTGGGACAGGCTCCATTGGACAGTGCCAGAGGTCACTGACAAACCAACCAGCCATTGTACAATGTCTGTAGGTCGCCTGGGAGAAAGTAATAAAACAGAATACAAATATTTCCTCTTTATGCAGGATGCTACAACTGTGTAATCAACAGGTGAGCCTGGAGGTCATGGAAGCCATTGGAAATATATCATCCTCTGCTTTGGGTCATGCATTTTCTGCCAAAAAGAATAACAATGCTGCCAAAATGTAAAATAATACATATTCGCCTCTCACCGGTGCTCTTCCTTATGTGCAGAATGTATTGAAAGAAGAACCCCCTTTATGACCTGAGAGTAAATATATCCAGACCAGCAATGCAAAAAGCTTGGTACTTGAGTCTGGTATGATGCCGTAGGATAGCTGCTAGAGGTGAAAAAACAAGTTCATTGCCACTTGGACCCCTTATTAATGTGGAGTTTACAGTCTTTGGACAGGAGTTTCATGCACAGCCCTTTCTATATCAAGTGAAGAATAGCTTGATGTACTTCAGCAAGAATTCAAACTCTGTATTTCAAGCATGGCTTCACAATTGTATGATATAATATTGGTTGGCGGAGTCTGTTTCAGTAGATTGACTCTTCACTGATAAGATTTTTTTGAGGGGATATGCGTGATATTCACTGTATCCATAGAAGCTGATAGTCCCATGAAAAATAGTTCTCCAACCTTTAAAGGGTAATTCAACTTTTTTGATGGTTTCTTACCTTGAAAGTTGTCTACAAGCCAAGACAAACTATAATTCATGATTCTTTTTTCAGGACCCAAGTTTCAAAGAAGAATATCGCCCAAAGCATCAAACTGCCTCCGTCGGCTTGCCTCCTTCCCACAGTGCATTCTGGTGCCATGTATTCTCCAGGTAAGCAATGAACACGCACCCGGCCATCCACGTGATGTAAAAGGAAATGTGATTCATCAGACCAGGCCACCTTCTTCCATTGTTCCGTGGTCCAGTTCTGATGCACACAGCAGGCACTTTCAGCAATGGACATGGGTCAGCATGGGCACCCTGACTGGTCTGCGGCTACACAACCAGATATGCAATAAACTGCAATGCACTGTGTATTGTGACACCTTTCTATCAGTACCAGCATAAACATGTTCAGAAATTTGAGCTACAGTAATTCATGTGTTGGATCGGACCACACGGGCCTACCTTGGCTCCCCAGGTGCATCAATGAGACTTGGCCGCCCATGACCCTGTCACTGGTTCACCGCATTTCCTTTCTTGGACCACTTTTGATAGGTACTGACCATTGCAGACCGGGAACCCCCCACAAGGGTTGTAGTTTTGGAGATGCTCTGACCCAGTCGTCTAGCCATCACAATTTGGCCCTTATCAAATTCACTCAGATCCTTATGCTTACCAATTTTTCCTGCTTGTAAGACATCAACTCTGAAGACAGAATGTTCACTTGTTGCCTATTATATCCCACCCACTGACTGGTGCCATGATAATCAGTGTTATTCACTTCACCTGCCAGTGGTCATAATGTTAGGGCTAATAGGTGTATGTTTTACAATGAACCATAAATGTAAAAGCAAATTTCACTGTATTTTCCCCAAAATCAAACTGCTAAATGATCAATGGTATAGCTATCTTAAAGCAATTCCACATGTTAGCTTAGTAGAATAAAAACGATAAATAATGTACAGGGTCTCATGAGTAACTGCATGTATTATTTTAAAGGTGTTTAAATAATAACCCCTGTTCAAAAATCTTTGCTCACAATGTAGACATCTAGGAGATTTTAAAAATTGTGCCCCACATTTTGTAATTTTGCTGAATTATAGCAACAGTGTGTATTCAAACCAACCTTCATAGCACACCTTGCTATACTCACTTTTATTTTGCTTGACCAACTTACAAAATCTTCAAAAACTAAATTTTATGATCTTTAAAAGAATAAAAAGTAATTAAGATGACACAGTGATGTCCAGCATTATTTAGTGCATGTTTTCTCACTTGAACAGTAATTGAATGCTAACAACCAAGATGTGGTATTTTCTTACCCATGTCTGCTATTGTTTGTTTGAGAAGTGATGATTGTGCATCTTATTGACATCACTGGAGGGTGCAGCTTTTCCATTTAACCAAAATATATTAAGAATGTAGGATTTTTCTATGCATCCCCCCCAAAAAAAATCTAGAAATTTTGTCAACCGGTATCATTCCACTTCGAATAAAATATAATATGATATTATAGTAAATTAAATGCAAAAAAACGAAATACTGTCCCACCCATATGTCATAGCTGATCTACCAAAAACTGAACATTACAGTCAGTTAACCATTGCTAGCCAGCCAGCTAAGGATTTGGTTAAAATCCCACCCCCCAGAAAAAATCACTTCTCAAATAAACAATACCAATAAATCATCAATCAAATTAACTCATAGAATATCACACAACAAATGTATTGAATGTAAAATATGGGGGCCTAGTGTGAATAGATTGGAAATTCTTTTAGGGTGAGGAATGACCGAACATCAAGTTGAAAATAAGGGAAATTATCCTTTAACTGTGATACGATAGGGTTCACCTGCATAACTATTGCAATGAATTATTAAGCTCTTTACTGTGGATGAGTGAGTCTCATTATTGTTCCCTCAGTACAGCAGAAAGATAAGCATGGCTGATTTTTCCCTGGCTTCAGATATGCCAGGGAATGGGGAATTCACTTGTATGACTGGAGACAGATAAGACAGAGAATGTGTATTTAGATGTTCTTTCAGACTCTGGGAACGAATACGGAAGAAGTGGTATGCAGTGTGATTCAACATTTCACTCTATGCAGACAGTACAGGCTATATAGTGCTAACTTTTCAAAGTGAACAAAGGCATCAAAAGGCGTAGGAGACCCAGGGATTATTTAAATACTAGGTGTGTTAGAAGCCCTGGCGCGCCTTCCATCCCTTAAGTCATCAACAAAACCTGCTCCACTTCTTCACTCTATCTGAACAGCATGTATACTACTGACAAAAAGGAAAGAAAAAGATAAAGGAGACCCTCGCTCAACCAGGCTTAAACAGTATTACTGGATGTTATACAAGAAAATCATGGAGGGAAGGCACCATTCGAAGATAGGCCAGTGTAAAGTTTAGCAGTTTTCTGATACATTCCATCTCATCATATTGCTACAGTTAGTTCGATAATTCCATTGGTTTCAATCTGCCAATCTCCTATCACTGACTTTGTAGAGCCTGATGTGTGTAACCCAAATAAAATAATTATTACTTTATTTCTTTTTTTTTCTCAAATATTTTATGGTCAATTAAAGAACACTTTGATAGCTATTAGTTTTTTGTTTAAAATATAAACATAAAAAAGTGCTAAAAAAACGTCTCAATATAATTCAAAACGCATTACTTAGCAGCATACGTAGCATGCACAACATTATTCTATACATGGAATATAGATGTCACACAGAAAATGCGCAAGCAACATGAGGATGTTTCTGTCCTGCCTTCTTCCAGCTAAAGGAATGATTGTCCTTGATGGGGTTTGCATGGTAAATGGATGCATAAAGTGTATTAAAAAGAAGAAGCGTGCTAAGTCCTGAAGGTTAATTTACTCTTAACTCATATTAAATGTGCGTCTGTGGGGGCTTCATTATGGGAACATGGTAGTCGCAGCCACCGACCAGATTAACCTTGTGCATGAGGCACGTTTCCATTAACAACCTCCATCTATCCTTATACCAACAAAATTGTCCCGGGGTGTCTGACGCATATGTTCACCAAACATCTGTAGGAGACAAGGCGACTAGAATCATGTCAGAGTGTATCAGCATAGAGGGAAAGGCTGTCGTTGTACCATGCTAACAAAAATTGGTAGCTATGACGTTTTCAGGATGACAGAAGGCTGTCCACCGAGTTTGAATATTTTGTGTAAGGGGTCTAACCGGAGCTAGACTCAAATGGAGACACTGACTGGGCGTGGTTTAGATGCAGCAACATTTAATTGAGGATAAATAGGAGCAGGTCGGGGGTAGACAATTGTTCGATACATGGAACTGTAGCAATAAGTTACAGACAGACTAAAGGCAGGCTCTTGATCCGGAACAGGTAGTAGGTTGGTACCAGATGTATTGGTGAATCAGGCAGGCAGACAGTAGGCTGGAGATCGGTAAAGAGGAGCAAACTAGGAAACATACAAGTGAAGAGACGTGGGAATGCTTGGCATGAAAACACAAGATGAACTGGCACAGAACAAACAGAGGGTTAAATACACAGAGGATAATCAAGAGAACTGGGAACACCTGGGTGTGAGTTAAAGACAAAAAGGTAACTGACAGGTGAACGGGGGTGACATTTTGTTATAAATTGCTGTCCTTCTGTATAAGGACTGGATATGTATGTAAAAAGAACAACACTAAACAATACCAACTAACCAAACCCAGTTACACCTCACAATCTAAGAAAATAAATAAAGAAGCCCTTGCCCATTATACACTTGGAGCTATTTTTTTTAAGACAATGTAATATTATGGTTTGATCAAGCACACACAAAACAGGGGGAGAAAGTATAGGACAGTCCCTTTTGGCAGAGGTTATGCTATACAGTGGATGCTTTGGTCTATTAGGTTTTGCCCTTGTGCATACTAAATTAATAATATTCTAGAAAGCATTCATCCAGTAAAACAGCTAACCTCGGATTGCAACAAAGCTGCAAGATTGTTCTCTTTGCTGCTGTGAATATGGCATACGGACCAGATATGACTACTGAGCTTAAAATTCCCTTGACATAGATTGCCTTGATTAATAGGGGACGTGCCTTTACAGCTGTATGTTGTGTAATTTAATACAGCTATATGATAGTGATTTTAACAAGTGCTGAGTCTAGATGTACCCAGTGGGTTGGTCTCTCCCCCCTGTGGGCACAGTTACAGCAAGGTTTGGCTTTTTAAAACAATCAATTAACCCATTGATTAACTATTAATCAGTCAGCAATGCATTTTGGTTATCTTGCACATGCATACCAACCACCTGCATTCCCCGTGATAGTGAGAAATAAACAGCATTTTACCCACAAGCTAATACCAATGAAATATTGGCATTACAATCTTTTTTACTATCAACAAAGGTGCTGATGCTTTAAAGTGTCAAAGTGAGTTCCTGTTTATGTGGCTTAAAGTCATGGCTTTGTCCCAGAGGAGGTCCGGATCAGATTATTGATATGATGCCTTTGTTTATCATGGAAGGTCATAACTAAAACTTTCCATAATTTTGAGCCCCAACATTCAGTGTACAAAAATATGTACATTTTGCAGTTATTGACATATTATTGGCCCAGGCTCTGCAGCAGTCATAGTAATGGGACTGACATCCCAGGGGAAAGATTTGACAACAATCCAGAAATGACCCAGCTGACAGATGTTAAGCCAGCAGAGGCCCGACTATGGCAGGCCTCTGATAGTGACCCACTGAAGGACCGATAGGTCATTGCTAGCTGCAATGTCTGTACCTTAACTACTTCCACTGACCATAGAATTAGACTATATACCGCAGCTAAAACATGTGTTCGGAATACAGTTCCTGCATTATGACTTCAGTATCTACTGCAAGATACAGCATATTTCTTAAAATCTAGAAACATATCAGTTGTGTTAGCTACGCGTGCATCATGGCAAAGACTATTCAACTTGCACAAAGGGCTGTCTTCTGTAATTTGATTCTGTAGCTTTTTTAATGCAGATGTATTATATAAATTGTCCAATCTCTCCTAAAAGTCGAGTTGCCACTGCCTAGACGTTTGTTTAGTATAGTAAGTATATTTGTGGCAGCAAACATTGTAACATAGATTATTTTTTCAATGTTGCCTCAGTTTTTATTGTATCCGATTTATATAACCTTTGAACCAGCAAATGCTGTGATAGATTTTATCATGACCCCTAGCGAAGGTTAGTATGCCTACCCACTTTTGTAATCCCTTAGGAGTATTTTTAAAAGTTGTGATATGTTAGCCAAAACCTAAAAATACAATTTGATGAGCACTCATGTTGGATGACATGGAAAGTGATCACTTCTGAAATAAATAATGAAGGTGTGGTTTTGCTCTTGGGGAAGTCTGTCATGTGAGCTAAGCTCTGAGCACTGTGACAGAACGGAAGCAGACACTTACACCAAGTGACTTGCTCCCACTACACAGGTACCATTGTAACTATTAATATGCATATCGGAGATGATTAAATGCTTCACAGATATGATCTGACACATCGTAATAATGGCATTTTCAACCACACATATCCCACATCTATTAATCATTTAATGGTATCTTAATGACACATTTATCAGATGGGCGCCAAAATCTCTAAGCAGGAATGAAATATTTAGCTGGTAGACCAATATTGTACACATTTGGGCTTAACAAGTAATATATTAGTTAAGATAATCACTATAAATATACTGTGGCATTACAGTAGCCCTTACACAAAAATAAAACGTTAGGAAAAACCAGATTTTTGTACTTTTATTTCAGTTTTAGCATAATAAACTTGTTCTGCATCAAAACTCAATGTATACATTTTTAAGAAAAGACTAATCAATCAATCTCAAACATCAATATCTGTTTGCATCCCTTTAACGTTTGCCAACTAATGAAATCTGTGCATGGCTCCCCTCTTATTGATTTCAGAGAGCTCTAATTTGCCGCTTGAGATCAGGCAGCTCCAGCTCCTTCTCCTTTTCTCTCCCTCCCTCTCCAACCCTCTCATTCTCTCACTCACACACACATCAAGAAGCTAACATATTCAGAGTAGACTAGCCTTGGGCAGCATATTGAATGGTGGTTGGTACACTGTGGGGAATACCATACTTAAGGCTACTTGAAATTGTAACAAAGCAAAATATCCTGTCTGGAGCTCATTTTCCAGTCATGTACCTTATATTTCGGTCTCTTAAATACATAAAATATGGCTATTTCATACAATACTATTACATTTGATTGGGTTACTTCCACTGTAATTCCCCTTGTATTGTGCAACAAGTATCTTTCATGTCCCCGTTTCTCTCTGGTTATCTTTTGAAGCATGTTAGTTTGCCCTCAAGCCACAACCAGTCAAGACACAAACAAGCACAATTTATTTGTCAGTCCTGTTTGCTGATTCCTCACCCTTGCAAGATTTGGATATCATAGCACTTTGTCATGTCTCATTCTTCCATGTACAACTTCTGGCCTCATATTCAATGCTTTTCCCAAAGTGAAGAGGCTGAACAGGTTAAGTTCAATACATATTGTAGTCTGCAGAGAGAGTAGCAGAAAGGGAGAGAGGGGAAGATCTGACAGCTTATTAAAGGAACTGTTAAAAAACACTGACTATTTTCTTTTAAGTATATGAAAGGTGTTTAAATGCAAGATGGTTGCACCAGTGAGTGCCAGCTGTTTGGGATTTAATGGAGGAAAACTCCCCTTGTTTTTTTTAAAACAAAATATAAATTGGTCAATGTCTTTTATGTGGCTTGAAGCAAAATCTTACTTTCTTTTTTATCCATTGTTGTACATAGTTATCAAGTGTGGGTTGGTTACTCCTGCTATTATAGAATCAGAAAAGGTGGCTTGTTGGCATTTCCAGCATCCAACGGTTGTTTTGAACACTTCATGCACTTTCCATCCACAAAAATGCCAAAACATTTGCCATCTTTGATGCCCGAAGCTCTATTAAATTCAATGTCAATTGGCAGTGTACGGGTTAAAAATTAAAATATATTTCTAGCAAAGATCTAAGTCATCCGTCCATTGTAAATTGTATAACATGGTAATGATTGCACACTTAATTTTGACAAAATACATTATAACTAGGATTTCATGCAAGAATGTCGCTGTTCCATCTTTAGAACTCTCATAGCAATGGTAAAAACAGAACATCCGCAAATTGGACTAGACCAGAGCAAAGCACATGCCAGTTTGTATGTCCGTTCTTCAAAGTATCATTTTGGGTTGTTTTATAATATCCCACAATCATCTTAATCCGCTTATCTGTTGTCCGGTCGTTGGGGCAGCAGCTCCAGCAAGGGACCCGAAACTCCCCTTTCCCGAGCAACATCTGCCAGCTCTGACTGGGGGATCCCGAGGCGTTTCCAGGCCAGTGTCGAAATATAATCTCCACACCTATACCGAGGTCTCCTCCCAGCTGGACGTGCCTGGAACACCTCCCTTGGGAGACGTCCTGGGGGCTTCCTTACCAGATACCCGAACCACCTCAACTGGCTCCTTTCAATGCAAAGGTTCAGCGGCTCTACTCCGAGTTCCTCACGGATGACTGAGCTTCTCACCCTATCTCTAAGGGAGACACAAGCCACCCTTCTCTCTCTCACCCTTCAGACGCTTGTACCCCCGATCTAGTTCTTTCGGTCATGACCCAGCCTTTATGACCATAGGTGAGAGTCGGAATGAAAATTGACCGGTATATCGAGAGCTTTGCCTTCCGGCTCAGCTCTCTTATCGTCACAACGGTGCGGTAAAGCGAATGCAATACCGCCCCGCTGCTCCGATTCTCCGGCCAATCTCCCGCTCCATTTTTCCCTCACTCGCGAACAAGACCCAGAGATACTTGAACTCCTTTACTTGGGATAAAACCTCATTCCCTGCACGGAGGTTGTTGTGCTTGTAAAAGCTAACTGTTTCATCCCTTGAAACCACAACCTGCATGTAATCTTGACTTAATCATCACCCCTCACACTGTCAGTTGGTTGAACCTGTTGATTTACCCTTGGTCATATGTTTTTTGCAAGTCTGCCTTGCAGAGACATTGCACATATCCAGTGTACATGCCTGGTTTGAGACAGGTACATAGGTTGTTGAACAATATTGCAAAACTAGAAAAACATTTGAATACCACTTCAAAACACTTGATATTGGCTACGTCACCGTTATTGTCATCAATATATGGTCTGGTTGGCAACAGACAACTTTAAGCCTCCACCAACTTTGCACAGCTGGATTTGGACATTTTCAAATTTTCTTCACTCAAGAAAATTCATTGTTTAACTCAAGGACATACAGATTTGTTCAAAAAACATTCCAGCATTGGTTTTGTGGGTGATTGGTATTCAGAAAGATACATTGTTTCCCCAATCGGAAGACCTGTGTGCTCTGGGTCAGGTTTTCTTCAAAATTTTATTTTGCTTTGTTCATCCTTCCATCAATCCTGCCCAATCTCACTGACACTGAGAAGCATCACCACAGAATGATGCTCCCACCACATTGTTTCAACTTAGGAATGGTATTAGCTAGATGATGAGTGTTACTAGATTGATTTCAGTCTTATCAGACCAGTGAATCATTATCCTCATGCTTTCAGATTCCAGACGGCATGCCTTTTACTCATGAGTGACTTCCATATAACCACAGTAACATAAGCCCAATCAGAAGATGGATGTCTTTCTGGTAGGTTCTCCAGTTGCTGCAAAGAACCTTTGAATCTCTGTTAGAGTGGCTCGTCCGAGGCTTGTCTTTCCTTGTTACTTCATTTGACCTGATGACTGGATCTAGAAAGAGACTTGATGGTTTGAAACTTCTTTCATTTCACAATGATGGAGCTAACTTTAGTTCTGTAAACTTTCAATGCTTTTGCATTTTTTCGAACCACTCTCTATGACTTGAAATAATTATCTTTTGGAGGTCTACGGAGAGTAGAACTTTGTGGTTTGGCTTTTGCTTTGACATTCACTGTGAAGTGTCGGGCCTTAAATAGGCAGTTGTGTGGCTTTCCAAGTTGGATCTGTAGGTACAAGATTCTGAATGCCTATGTAAAAAAGTTATTTTATAGTCTAAAGATGTATTTTGTTGCTTTTTCATTATGTGGTGTTTTGTGCAAATTGATGGAAAAACTCAAATAGATTTAATAAATTATAAATTCAGTCTGTAACACAAGAACATGAAGACAAAGTGAAAGGGTAAGAATAATTTCTGAGAATATATTTCTTTATCTACATTAGCCATTAGACAACTACCAATATTTAGTTAAACAACTTAAAATTTGATGTAATTTGTATTTTCTAAAAGCATTGAAAATAAATCACAGCTCACCTTCTTTTGGGTTTTGGATTAACTGTAGCTAGGCAGATAAGTTTTGTTATGTTTACCATTTTTTATAATATTTAATTAATAACAATTTAAAACTGAGAAATGCTGACTTTACTGAACACCCACTCAATACTGGATTGTGTGGTCGTCCCACCTGGCTGTCTTACATTGAATTCACTATCTACACACCCTTCTGGATAAGAGCTGATAAATAACAAAAATTGTAAGCAATAGTCAGTAGATGTGTAATTGAGTCAATCGCTTGTTTTTCACCGATGTGGGTGACATACAGCATTAGGAAATAGAACATGGATTGAACGAGAAAAAGCAGCCGTTGTAAAAAAAGCAGATGTGAAAACCATGGCCATTTTGGACCAATTATATTCCCACTTTGGCCGTTACAACGGCGGGTTAGGCACAAAGGCTGTCTTAATTACATCTGCATTTTGTGCCTGGAGCTTTTATCCGCTATACTTTATGAATTGGCAGAAACAGTGGTTGTAGTTTTGAGGGGAGGCAGTAGGAAATAACAGGAGGCCGGATCATACAAGGCCCAATTGTTTTGCTCATGTGGGCATGCTTTTATATTAAGGTTTTGTAAATGTTCCTTTTTTCTACTTATGATTTGATGTGAATCGTTGTTTCCATCATTCTAGTCGGTGATAAACAGGAAACAGATGGGTGGTGGGATAACTAGTTTACACCAATCAACTGTCTTGTTTATTGCTTATTTCAAGGGCACTGAATGGTCATAGCTACTATCAATATAACATGTCACTATTAATAGTACTCTCATTGTCAATAATTGCATAAGGCATGATGGGTTACCCTGGACATGAGGTTTTGAATGTGGCCAACACTAGAGGCAGAATATGTAAATCGGTGAGGGATAGGTTAAAAGGGTTATTTGTTATTTGCGGGCTGAATTGTAGTGTCCCCGCTCTCCTCTTTCACATTCATATGATCTGGCTGGTTAAGTCCCTGCCACTCAAGCTCCTATAAGGTCTGAGAAGCACAAGGAGAGAGGAACAGAGAGAGAGAGAAATAAATGGAATCAGTGGAGATGATTGCACATTGTCTGTCTAATGCAGCTGTCGAGGAAGCCATTACAGGTGACTTGTTATCAGTCATGTGATGTGAGACGCAGACCTGCCAGGAGTTCCTCCATCTCACTTCTTGCTCAGTGAGACTCCGTTTAAGAGCTTCAGGCGATCACATGTGACCTCGCCACTTAAAACTCCTCTGTCTCTCATTTAGGTTTTTTTCTCTCAGTGTAT
Source organism: Esox niger (assembly GCA_016801105.1). Lineage (NCBI taxonomy): Eukaryota > Metazoa > Chordata > Actinopteri > Esociformes > Esocidae > Esox > Esox niger. Next base: position 79,666 of record JACXGJ010000917.1, on the reverse strand, counting down.
TTTTTCAATTTTTTTCGCTCATCTTCCCTGCAGTGCGGCGCTCTGGAGCCTGCACAGCAGCTGTTGTTTAGTGATAGATCAGTGAAGCAAAAAATGATGCGGGTATAAAAAAATAGATCTTGAAGTAGCACTGCCTCCCCATTCTCTCCCCTTTTGTTCTGCATTAGCAGAGAAACCTCTGGGATTCCTTTAGCGGTAATCATTTGTAACTGAGGGGCAAGGTGTCTTTCAGGCATCAATGATGAAATCACCTTTGAAAGGGGTGTAAATGAGAGGAAAATAATTTCCTATCTTCACTCCCGATAACAATTGATTAACTGGGTTGCAATAGAAAAATGTTCGAAACATGGAAGACATTTCTCACTTTATCTTGTAATCCCCTCATGTTGTATCAGTTTTTGTATTTCGTGAAGACAGCTCGTTTCAGTGTAAAAGTAGCTGCATTTTGATTAATAACGCAGCAGGTTACTGTAATTTTTTTATTGTTTATTTATTTTGAATACCCCTTTTTTCTCCCTTTCCTAATTCCGTCACACCCAACTGTATTCTTCACTCAATTTGGTTGCCCCATGGGGCTTCCAAGCCACTCATAAGCTAGCGGCACAGTCAAAGCTCAAACATTGACTGTGGTCTTCAGCTTGATGCTTCAAAAGAACGGCTTACACACTATGCCACTCGGGAGGTCGAACCATTCAAATTAAAATAGCGCTACACTGACAAATCCAAGTTGGAAAGAAGCTACTTGACAATTGCCCTAAAGATTAAAAAAGCGAGAACAGATGTTTTAGACAGAGTTATAGCGTTTTCTGGCATTAACATTCATTCTCTTTGTCATGCGAACCACGTGCCATTTCAGTCAGAATCTGTATGTAACGTATGATGCATATCTGGTCTGGAGGACACTTAGCATTAAAAGAGCCACCTTTTGAGAAAATGTGAAGCCCAAACTCCCTGTCATTATTTTTGACATATCTTGTGACCCATGAACTGAAGTATTGTCATGCGCTGGTCATTTACTTGGCTTTCTGCACAGGTGTGATGGCTCCTCCATAGGCTTTCTCAGGAAAGATCGCCCTGCAGATGTTTTTGCTGCTTTCTCAGCAGGTGGCACTGATTGTGCCCCGACACATTCTTCACATGTCAGTCTTTTAGAGTGCTCAAGGACTAACTAAGGAAAGCAAGAGATGAGGAATAGAGAAAAAATCCAGTGTGCCACTTATCCCTGACTATGAGTTTTTCTTCTGAGGGTAATTATGGTGGTGATTTGGTTGAGTTGCAGTTCCAATTATGTTTTCCGATGTATTCCTACAGTGCCATTTCCTAGTATGGTGGCATCTCCGATGCATACATTGATGAGTAAAAGATCCAAGAAAAAACAATAACAGTGCAGTCTCACCACAAGGAGCACCCTATAGCTCAACGTGATAAAAGTCATCAAATGGTTTTAGACCAAGGCAACCACAACCCTCTTTTTCAAACTGGTTGCTGGGAATCCCAGGGGATGGTTGAAGCATGTTTTTGATTCTTCTGGCCTCTCCAGGCATCAGGCATGTGGTGTTTGATTGCCTTGCAGCTCCTCATAGGGGAGAAAATGAGGTTGAGGTGGACCACTCTGTATCACAGACCTATTCAGGTTGAAGTGGAACCCTGACCCCCAGCTGATTTCTAATGGATTTCAGGAGTCAACAGCAAACACACAGCTGGTGTCCAAACAAACTCATCAGCACACTTTGGATTTGCCCTCTCAGTCTCCACTTTTTCTTTCTGACTGCTATTGCCTTTAACCAAAAGCTCAGAAATATAGGTGGTTCCACAAATCTGGTGCCGTTCCGGTAGTGCTGCGTCAGCCAAAAATACTAAATACAATCAAATACATTTATTTCAAATCTACAAGAACCATGTTTGTATTTCTAAATTTCAAAGAAAGCAAAATATCAGCCATGAGCATTTAAGTGTAAACATTCAGAAAATATATTGTAAGGATGCATTTCTATCCGGGGTCACAGGGTTGGCATAATATACTTGACTCATTCACTTTTAAAATGTAAAGCACAAAGGAGAACCATCTGACTTGCTTCTCAACTTTGATTTGGCTACTAATGTTCAATAATGTTTTGGAGAGAATGAATATATGAAAAGGATTAAATTCACTATATTATAACAGTAGTTCATTTCAGGACCATGCTTGACCTTAAACTGGGGGACAGACGGAAATGAATCAACTTGCTAATTCAATGTAATAAATAATAAACCTCAGTAATGGAAAAAAGAGATTAAATAATTAGAGCCCTAAAAGGACACTGAACATTTTATGAAAGGATTGGATTTAGTGGATTAAAATCATCCTGTAAGTCACAAGGTTACACCAAGGAACATGTCCAAATGCTAAAAAGTCATTATTCGATTCAAATGCAAGAATTCCCCATGTCATCTCTATATTAAAGGGCACATCAATCTATAGAACAACTTTTACATTTGCTGCAACATTGATTATTTACATAACCGAGACACATAAAAGACACTCATTTCGTGGAACAACCCTGATCCATATGTTTTTTTACAGAGCACTTTTCATATTTCTTACAGATGTGTTTTCTGTGCTCATGTATGGGTAATTCCCCATTTGTAGATGCTGAAACAATGTCACAATGAAAATGGGCTTGTATAACATTTAGGTTTGTATTATATATCCTGAATAAGTATAATATTTCTGCAGAGCTAAATCATGCATACTAGTCTGGAATCATTGCGGAGCTATTTCACTCAGATTTGTGCTAAAGAGGCAGGACAGAACAGGAGCTCTCCTTCTGTACTTCATGATTAGTGTTCCTCATCAATCACTGTCCCTCGGGGTAGCAAGGCTGTTTCAAAACAGACGGCGAAAGCCTCACTAAGAACAGGCATTAGACTTCTTTTCCACTCTTTTAATGTTCCCCTTGTATCCAAGAATGTTTGACTCAATTAGTTGTCCTCTTATACAGTAGGTGATATATGAGGGCATCTCAAATGTCTGTTACTTCAATGAATAATTAATGCACATTACTTGTTGAGTGCTGGTGTTTAGGTGCACGTTGCAGACTGTTGCACCCAAATGTCAAAACTGTATGTTTCAGAGACGTAGCTGCACAGAATGCAAAGTAGGCCGATTAGTCATAGATTTCTGGATTAAATAAACATCAGACATCTGCAATATATTGGCAATATCTTTACATGCTTGATAATCAGTCAATGAGGGTCGGTGGAGGACTCCACCTCCGCGGTGACAGGACTGTGAATCGGTAAACTCGGTGTCCCTGGGGGTTGGCGAGGCCTTGTCATGGAAGTCAGAGCGTATTGATTCATTCTGGAGGTGTTTGTCCACCCCTAGAGATTGCCTAACTCAGGTGGTATTATCTTGAGTTGGATGTATTCATGGAGTACTGTACAATGGGGCTAGGGGATGATGCGGACAGATTGCTATGAATGATTTTGCTTCTTTTCCCTGAAGCAGGGGAGTGGTGTAAGATGTTAGAGATCCCTTTATCCCATGAAGGTGTCGTAAAAGCTTCTTCATCCCAAACAATCAGATATGCCCTTTCTTATTTTCTTCAAGCAAGGCCCTTAAATTCCTGCATTGATATCAGTGCCGGGTTATTGTCTTTTAACATTTTACTTTTTGGGACCTACATATGTTTGTGAATGGTAGAAATTGACATGTTTGAATAATGTATATTTGATTGAAATATTTAGTTTCATCCTGGAAACCTGGATACCGGGTTCGATCGAATAGGGCCCTTGGTGTTTCAACCCACCTGATATCAATACACTAGCATAGATACAGCTCTCAAAGGGAAACATCACCATAGAAACAGATGGACTGCTCAAGGTGAGCAGCATTTCTTCTCTCAGAACACATGAAGTAAAACAATGCCAATGGGTGGAGGTGGAGGGACACATTCTGTTAAGATGTCTGCATACAAAAGCTCAAATTACGAAATTATCCACGAATTCAAGGCTTCCAGGTACTTTGCAAAGGGTGAATGCAGCGGTCGTTTCAGAGCTTCGCATTGTGTTTATACACATTGCTGTCGCCCATAATGTTTAGCTCAAATAAAGACACACTGTTTTGGTACAATCTTTTACATTTTGCATCCTTTACCGAACCCTTTTATCATCTGGTATGTTAAGCATTGTGTTTGCTTTTGTTGTTCCAATGGAATGTAGACATAAAGGAATAAAGGACATGGTGGATAATGCAGATGAGTAACAGGTGTTTTGCAATATACATGTTGAACCTTTTACAATATGACATCTCAAGAGGAGAGTTCTCATATAGTTCAAAGTGCTTTCAATCATGGTTTTATGCAGTTTTAACCCATATCCCAGAGACCCCATGCCAATCAGAGAGAAGAAGGACTCAAGAGCCTTCTGTCTGCTTTTCTTTATTTACGTCAAATGGAAATGGAGAGATAAAAGCCTGTCAGAACGCACTTCAGCACCACTTGCTCCATTCAGACAGTGAGGATGTCAGTACTGCATTTCTCTCTAGTCCTGACAGTATAGCTAGCTGAATACCCAGTGCACTTGCTGATTTGTTCGTAGGAATTAAAATATATTCAGCATCTTGTGTTCTCTTTTTCACACCACCAATTAACAGTTTTGCGGCAATACTAATTTAACGGAGGAAAGGATATCAGTGTTATTCTACACGGTAACACTGTGAAACACTGATTTAAGCTTTTAAAAAGCTTTGTGGAGGAAACTTGTTTGTCTGGCTTTCCTCTATAACCACACATACTTCCATGTGGTTTTAAAATGTGTGGACAGAAAAGCTTTTTACCACTCACCCAGGAGCCAAAAAGCAGTCCAGAAATAACAAAAGGGACAACATCCCTACAGGGTAATCTGATCTCCTACAAACTGTATTATTGTTGCAATTCAGTTGGGGTGAGTTATATATGTAAACTCCATGGAATATATCATTTTGGAATTTGAAACCTATGCCCATGCTTGGACTCTCCGCGCAACTTTGTCTGTCACTAAATAGGCATTGCATGTCTTTCTTAAAGGGTGAAAAAAACTAAATATTAATATAGATGTGAACTATCCCTTTTAAGTAGATTTGCCACACTGTGAACATTATAAACAGAGTGGTCTTAAGATATTCCTCTGCAAATATTGTGAGTAATACAGTCTTTTTTGGGATATTATATTTCTTTGCAGACAGCAAAGACAGAATGTAGCCATTAACAATGTTCTGTCGCCTTTGGCACTTTACAAATCCAAATAATAAGACTAAATTTCAATTATTTGACACTGGAAAGAATTACCGGCTGAAAAATAGGCTCTGATAAAAATGCCAGGGATGTTTCCCCACTGTTCAGACCCACAAGTGAAAATGAATAAATAAAGAGATTAAGAGGGATGCATTCCATCCTGTTTTGACCCTCAGATCCAGACTGAACTACATAAGGAATGGAGGCTAAGTGGCACTCAACCATTATCATCGAGATTATGACTATCATAATGGCTATATGCTAATGCGCACAGATCTGCTGTGTTAGGGCAGAGTTACTACACAGCCTCTGCAGGACAGGAGGCATTAATTATTGACACCAAACGCTTACTGAAAGCCCAGGTGTGTTGCAGGAAATAACCACTGACCCAATTACAATACACATCCAGCTTCCTTTGGTTAATTTCTGTAAAAGCCGTAATTGCTCGTAGCTTTATAATTCATGAACACCAGGGTACAGTCCTGGCAGAACACCAACATCTATTACTCAAACACCCACATCGTGTACTCTCTCACACACACACTCAGAAACACGTATATACTGCAGACATATACACATACAAATACACACATTAAACACAGATAAAATGTAGAATTCCCTAAATAAGATTCAAATTTTTTTCCCAATTGCAAATAACACACACATTTATTTGTGGGAATGTAGGCCTACACATCTACGCAATCCAATCCATCTATGTGCAATATTTTATGACCGATCCGGTGTTGAGACTTACACGCAAGTAGGCTTTTCTGGCAAATCCCTCATTGACACCAATACATAATTTCATGTGAATCATTGGCATGTACAATAGACTGTATTCATCGGGTGAAGTGCTGGAGAAGTGTAACAACACTTCAGAGAATCTAGCAGACAGACAGCCGGGTGTGGTTTTGTAACCAGTGCTGAGCAGAATGATCCGTGTTGACATGGTTAATTGCCCTAGGTTAGGGGGTAGCAAAGGCTGATCGTATATCACACTTACTCAGCCTCATTCAGTATCGAACTAGAGGGGATTCCTCTTTCTCCATCCTCCTAGTTGGATAAAATGGTGGAGGGGGGAGTGAGAGAAGAGAGAAAATGTATAATAAAGTTAAAGACTCATTTGTCTGGTTCCTTAATGAGAGGAAGCGGAACAAAGACCCTGGCTAATATTCCGAGGGGTCTAATTAAAATTAGGTGTGATCTGACGGAAGAAGGAGCCACAGAGGTGATTTTAGTCACAGCCCAAAAGAGAGGACCTAATTAAGGAGAGTGATGGCCTTTACTTGGAATACGCCTGAGACTTGTGGGGTTGAACATTGTCCTGGTCCCGCTTGCCTGGCATTGGAATTACTGCCATTCTGTTTCTCCAAGCAGGCCAGGGCAATGAAAACAGGACATGATGAAAGGGACAATGGGACAGCAGATTCATTTTTTTCAACATTTTTATGTTGATTGCTTCAAAGACAGCGTCTAGCATGTTGAAATTTGTATAGAATATGACCTTCAATTAATTACAATATGAGTGAAATACTGTTACTTTCTGAAAGTATTAAGTGTGCTAAAAACTGCTTTTCAGTGTTGAAACACTGCAGGTGTGCCCCTATAAGAATGCTGTGGTTATATATTGGTCATGAAAAATATGAATGCAAGTAGATTGCTTGTTGGAAAGCTCATCATCTGTATCACATGAAATAACAATAATTTTTTAAACAGGGTTTAAGGTGTTAAAGGCTTCTTCCCAAAATGTATACTTTGGCATAAATGAACAGAAAATGAACTTATGAGATTTTCACTGGAGACTTACTTTAATATGGTAGGAGGATTGGGTCATTAAGATAACTGATGCGGTTCATTTCATAGTGCCACATTTCTTTTCTCCTATCCTTTGTGAGCTTCATCGCTTGCTGTGATCAAGCTACAGTGGTGTAGAAATAGGTGTTTATCAATGCAATGCATTATGTATATTAGCTGTGCAGTTTGTTTGATTTTCTAACCGACCGTACATGTTCCTTTTACCTTTGAAATTGAAGGATCACCATCATCTTGTTCTTTATGACACAGTGATAGCACTTGCCCTAATCTTAATTGATGGCAGTGTGACTCATCTGCTAAAAGCCACCTATATTTATCCACTAGCGCTACATGCGCACTAATAGCAATTGCTTTTTGCCACCGCCCGTCCTTGGTAGAATGCCGGGAATAGTGCAAAAGGGCAGGAAGTATCATCTTAATGTCTCAACGTTATAATATATCACTCCAGTCAAAACAACCAAGCACAAACACATACACCCACACAAAGACATAACCACACAAAAGACAGACAGAAATGCACACATAGCCTCTGTAGGATGAGAGACCATCTAGCTTATGGTCATTATCACTCACATAAAAATATTCACCTCCTAAAAAATAAATCTGTCCGGCCTACAGACTAAGAAATATATATATGTGTATCCATGCATACAGTGTATACAGTGGGGAGAACAAGTATTTGATACACTGCTGATGTTGACATCAATTTAGGATTGAACATATTCATAGGCCATAAAAAAATGTAGTTTAAAGGGACAACTACAATCAAGTGTTTTATACCTAAAATGTAGCCCTGTGTCATGTGGATTACATTCACGTCAGTGAATGTCAGTAACAATATAATTACAAAAAACGTCACTAACATGATATACATCTTTCAAATGAAAATAGAAATTCAACACATTCTCAGCATGCTCGCTGAGCTCTATTCAAAAACTCCTCTCTATCGTCTAGTCATGTACTTTCTGCTTATCTGTCTGAATGTCCAATGTTTGTGATCTGTCAACCTTCGAGGGCGACAACATCGTACAAAGACCTCATATTAGAAATGTATTTGACAACCATTCAAGGGTAAATCATTTCCACAAGTTAATTACATTGAAAGATGAATATGCATGAAACTCTGAAGCATCTGTGCAGTATAGTGTTGCCAGGTTTGTAAAGATCAAAGAGCTTGATGAGCGTCAACATTTCTCGGTTTGCTTCTGTTAAAACAAGGCGTCTTGTCCAAAACATTCCTCATGTTAATCTCATAGTAAAATGTGACATATTCATTTTGATTGATAAAACCAAAACATAATGACCAAAATTATAAGTAAAAATATTACAATCCAACTTTGATTTCATTCATGTAGTTTGATTACACAGATTGTAAATACGGAAAAATCCTTTCAGGTTCTTCAACCTGGTCAAACAGGTCAATCTGTGCTCTCCTTGACTATAATCCAGAAGGATGTGGGAGTTTTAATGGACAGCTAGTCAATAACATCAGCGATGTACTCCTCCTAGCTCATTCAACCTGTTATTAACATTAAAACAATATTGGTAAGAGGCTCTGTGTTGGCAGGGGAGAAGATCTATCAACTGTGTGATCACAGTGGAGTCACTGTGTATAAGGGAACATGTGTTTCCCCACTCTCCTGGAGGAGCTGTCACTTTCCAGACATGATGGTTCTCCCTGGAGAGGAGCACCCATGGCTGTTTACAAAACATTTATTGTTTTTCAGTGGAAGGCAGTCAGAACCGGCTCCCTCTATCCTCCCACCCCCATTAATCAGTGACAAAGCCTTATTTAAGTGCTCGTTGTTGTGACCTATTCATGACTGACACTGGCATTTAAGAAATACCAACGGATTGCGCATAGTATCGTCAGGGTGGAGTGAAAGAGCGCCGTGTAGCATTTGAGTCTGATAGCGGCATTAATATTTCCCCACCCCCAAGAACACACTGTCACATACATGCCGGCCCCCATCTCTGTGTCATCATTTGTGGGTGATATGGTTCATTCACGGTTGATGAGCACAATGGGCGGTCACCTGCTCCAATGAGGAAGACTGATAATGAGAGCCAGAGGTCCTGTAGCACATTAGGCGGAATGCTTCGATAGAGACTGGCAGCGTGGTGCTTCGCTAAAGGTCAGCCGTTCACGACTTAGCCTCATGACACCTATATCAGCCCGCATCCGTCAGTGTGTGTCTATCATTAACACATCGCTGCCAGGCCTTTATCAAAGGGTCAAGTCCAATGGTGTTGTTGCAAACAATAGCACATCATCACTCACCAGTTGTAAGGGCCGTGATGGAGAGTCAAATTGAAGCATGGACTCCGAGAAGGGGTGCGTGAGAAAGAGAGAGAAATAAATGTGAACGTACTGAGTTACACCTAACCAAATATTAGGATTCTTTGTCGTTTTTAGAATTTTGTCAGCTTTCTCAACTGCCTTCATTGTGGAGAATCCTGCCCTTTGAGTGATAAAGCCCAGAGACATTTTTAAGTTTCTGATCCAGCCAATATTATACTCCCCACGCAAAGCCCCCTTTTCTGCCCTAAACCAATAATCCCGCACTCTCCCGCTGGGTTCACTTCCCATTTTTCCCACGGATAAGTACATCCCACATGTTGGTATTTGGAAACCCTAGTTGTCATCTAAGACCTATCAGACCAAGTCGAGGCTTCCAGTGAGAAATGCATATTAAAAAGACATACGCAGGGGAGTAAGGGAAGTAAAAAAGGTCGCTGTGCAATGAAAAAGATACCGGGGGAGGTGGGGGTGGATGGGAACAGAGTCGTGTTGACGCTGCTTGTGTCTGGAGTCTAGATTCAAAGAGGATTTTCGCATTATGATTCTGCAACAGTTTCTTGCATACGTTAAAGATCTTATTACAATGGCATATTAGCATTCATGTGCCATTCAAAAGTCCAACACCTGCATGGTTAACAGGACATCATTTGCAATGGGGAGTAGCCGCAGTTCATAATACCAAGGTTGACTTCTTTGGAAATTATTTCATTGGGAGCCCCAAAGGAATAGATTAAAATTAATGCAGTCAAAACTTCCCATTCTTATTTACTGTCAGTTTAGAAAGGGAAATTACAAACACAGTACTGTGCAAGTTTTAGGCACCTGATAGTCGAACTATTTATATGGGTAGTAAGTGTTTTAATTTAAAACATTAATATAATATATAAACTCATTAATATATACATATACAGTGGGGAGAACAAGTATTTGATACACTGCTGATTTTGCAGGTTTTCTTACTTGCAAAGAATGTAGAGCTCTGTAATTTAAATAATTAATTAGCATTTTATTGCATGACATAAGTATTTGATCACCTACCAACCAGTAAGAATTCCGGCTCACACAGACTGGTTAGTTTTTCTTTAAGAAGCCCTCCTGTTCTACACTCATTACCTGTATTAATTGCAACTGTTTGAACTCTTTATCTGTACAAAAAACACCTGTCCACACAATCAAACAGACTCCAACCCCTCCACAATGGCCAAGACCAGAGAGCTGTGTAAGGACATAAAATGTAGGGATAACATTTTAGACCTGCACAAGGCTGGAATGGGTTACAGGACAATAGGCAAGCAGATTGGTGAGAAGGCAACAACTGTTGGCGCAATTATTAGAAAATGGATGAAGTTCAAGATGACGGTCAATCTCCCTCGGTCTGGGGCTCCATGCAAGATCTCACCTCGCGGGACAACAATGATCATGAGGAAGGTGAGGGATCAGCCCAGAAATACACGGCAGGACCTGATCAATGACCTGAAGAGAGCTGGGTCCACAGTCTTAAAGAAAACCATTAGTAACACATTACACCGTCATGGATTAAAATCCTGCAGCATACGCAAGGTCCCCCTGCTCAAGCCAGCGCATATCCAGGCCTGTCTGAAGTTTGCCAATGACCATCTGGATGATCCAGAGGAGGAATAGGAGAAGGTCATGTGGTCTGATGACACAAAAATAGAGCTTTTTGGTCTTTTTGTTTACAGGAAGAAGAAGGATGAGTACAACCCCAAGAACACCATCCCAACCGTGAAGCATGGAGGTGGAAACATCATTCTTTGGGGATGCTTTTCTGCAAAGGGGACAGGACAACTGCATCGTATTGAGGGGAGGATGGATGGGGCCATGTATCACAAGATCTTGGCCAACAACCTCCTTCCCTCAGTAAGAGCATTGAAGATGGATTGTGGCTGGGTCTTCCAGCATGACAACAACCTGAAACACACAGCCAGGGCAACTAAGAAGTGGCTCTGTAAGAAGCATCTCAAGGTCCTGGAGTGGCCTAGCCAGTCTCCAGATCTGAAACCAATAGAAATTCTTTGGAGGGAGCTGTGAGTCTATATTGCCCAGCGACAGCCTCGAAACCTAAAGGATCTAGAGAAGTTCTGTATGGAGGAGTGGGCCAAAATCCCTGCTGCAGTGTGTGCAAACCTTGTCAAGACTTACAGAAAATGTTTGACCTCTGTCATTGCCAACAAAGGATATATAACAAAGTATTGAGATGAACTTTTGTTATTGACCAAATACTTATTTTCCACCATAATATACCAATAAATTCATTAAAAATCCTACAATGTGATTTTCTGGATTTTTTTTCCTCATTATGTCTCTCATAGTTGAACTGTGCCTATGATGAAAATTATCGACCTCTCTCTCATGTTTTTAAGTGTGAAAACTTGCACAATTGGTGGCTGACTAAATACTTTTTTGCCCCACTGTAAATATATATATATATATATATATATATATATA
>JACXGJ010000917.1:0-67728 GCA_016801105.1 Esox niger | reverse complement strand
TGAAAAAACACTGCTGGGGTCATCACTATTTTCTTGCAGTTAAACCAGCTGAATGGCAACAACAGTGCAAGCAGTACCTCAAAGCTAATTAGAATTAAATAAATATGTTTGCATGACAAAAGAACTTAAATGAAAACCTTTGAGTCAGGAAAAGTAGGGTTCAATTCTGACTTTAATGTCAGAGGGATACAGTGAGCATCAGGTTGCTTCCAAATCAATCAATCAATCAAATTTATTTTATAAAGCCTTTTTTACATCAGCAGTTGTCACAAAGTCCTTTCACAAAACACCCGGCCTTAAACCCCAGGGAGCAAACAATAATAGTGATGAACTTCAGTGGCTAGGAAAAACACCCTAAGAGGGCCAAATTTAGGAAGAAACCTAGAGAGGAACCAGGCTCTGAGGGGTGACCAGTCCTCTTCTGGCTGTGCCGGGTGAACATATAAAGAGTCCAAATTTTTATAGTTCAATGCATGTGGGCTGAACCCAGAGTCTATTTAAAACTAGTCCAGATCAGAGGAATAACCAGATGGACAAGGACAGGGGGAGAGGGGGAGGGGGTCAGCAGAGTGGCAGCTGAAATCGTTAGGTATCGTCTTGATTTGCAACACAACCAGGAGGACTTTGGACAGGGACAGCAATGAATCAAGCCTGGTACTCCACAGGTGTGGGTTAAGACCTCATGTCCTCCTAAATTTAAAATGGCAGAAAACAGGTAAAATTTTGAAAATGCATTCCTTAGATCTACAGAGATTTATAGTGGAGAAGGAGAACTGACCCTACTCCCCCAGCACAATAACATAGCAGCGTAAGACGTTATGGCTGAGAAAGGGGGGGTCCAGTGACACTGTGGCCCTATCCGGAGGAGGCCCCCGGACCGGGCCCAACAGGCAGGAAATCAATCCACCCACATTGCCAAGCATCAACCAAACGGACACCCACCAACCGTAATCATCCTGAATGAGGGCTGAGTATTGCCATCCTAAAAATTTCAAAGACTGCATAAGAACAAGTTCAAGCAACAGACATTGGGGACAACAAAAGTACAAACAGGCAGAGGGTGAAACTGCCCACTGACCGAGATGACTGTAAACTAATTTGATTGTCACTCAACACCCATAGGATAAGTGATCTACAAAAATAATGACAAACAACAGCTGTGGAGATTTGCACGGTGAGGACGATTTGAAACAGTCTCCTAGGAGCAGGGCTGAAGTCATGCAAAGCTAGAAAAAAGCCCTTCATCAATGAGATTGTGAAGAAGAGCTAGGCTGGAGTTTGCAAAAGACCATAAAGATTGGACCCTAGTTGAATGGAGTAAGGACATCTTCTCTGACAAGTCAAATTTTCAGCTTAAATTGGTTGTCTAATGGTTAGATGGAGACATGGAGAGGCCAACAAGTCACTGTGTCTCGCACCTACTGTGATATTTGGTGGAGGATCGCTGATGATCTGGGGATACTTCAGCTGGAATCTGGCAGATTTGTCTTTGTCGAGGATGCATGAATCAAGCCAAGTACAAGGTTATCCTGGATTAACACCAGCTTCTGCTCTGACAATGTTCAACAACTATGAGAATTGGTGTTTCCAGCTGGACAGTGCTCCATGCCACACAGCCAGGTCAATCAAGGTGTGGAAGGAGGACCACCAGATCAAGACCCTGTCATGGCCAGCCCGATCTACAAACCTGAACCCCATTGAACTTTCTTAGTTAAAACATTAGTATTTTGTTGTTGGAATTTAATATAATTTGGTTTTCTTTGCATTATTTGAGGCCTGAAAATGTTATTTTGCCCAATTGTTGTTTTCTACAAATAAATACTCTAAATGCCAATACTTTTATTTGGAAATTGTAAGTAATGCTGTCAGTAGTGTATAGAATAAAACCCAAAAATATTTTTACTCAAACACATACTGTACCTATAACTAGTAAAGCCAGAGAAACTGATAATTTTGCAGCGGTCTCTTAATTTTTTACAGAGCTATATATATATATATATATATATATATATATATATATATATATATATATATATATATATACACACAAATTAACACTTACTGTCCAAATACATGACTTTAGTCCAACTTTCAGGTGCTTAAGACATTCGCACAATACTGTATTTGTGTGTGACTTGTGCACATGTGTTTTACCTTTTTTATAAAATTTTCAAAGACGTTACTATTGAAGCATACGTATGTGTTTCAGAGAGGTTCGGCACTGATGTGAAATATGTATGAGCAGATACCATATCATTACATTTAATGGCATGCTGTCATTTCTTTTTGACTAATTCTGATGGCAATGGATTTTTTTTTTTTTTATCATTCTAGTTTGTTTACTAAAGCATGTTGCAGCATCCATGGACAGCTTTGATTCAACTGTGCTCGCCTGATACGCCCCACGAGCTGCTTGCTGTGCTTCATTAGCGTTTTTTTGTTGTGTGCTGTTCAAAAGTTGATATTGTTGTGGGCTGAGAATCTGCTTGTAATGTTAGAGCAGATTACCTCTGTAATTGCAATATAGAGTAAATGTTGCAGACATTTTATCTGATAAATTAATGGTGGTGACCACACATCAGGATTTTGTGAAACGATCCAGCCACCCAGTAACTGGAAGCGACCAACCTGGATACCAATCCTTTTCAAACACAAGCAGGATTGAGCGGATTACTTCAACAATTTATTCTGTTACATTTACATGCAAACTAAAGTAATCAGTAACATGGAAAATCCTCCTTCTAGTCCGACTCAGTCAACCCATTGGAGTGCTGTCAGGTTCTATTCTGTTTAGATTTTGCTTTGGAGTTGAACTTGGCCTGTTCTGTTTGTTTTTATATTTATTTTGAATGTAGCGTGTCCTGTTGCATTATCGTCTCACCTGTGTCCTGTTTGCCCCTCGTTGTGTTTTTATTTAAGATCCTCCCGCCCCAGTGTTTCCTGTTCAAATGCATGCACGCACACACACACAGTTATAATATATATGTTTATTAAACCATGTTCATGCATTTGAAACCTGCGCCTGTATCCTGCTACTCATGTTGAACTGACTAGTGCAAAGCCTGCTATAGGAAATCGGGTGTTCTCTGGAACTCTTTACCTGTCAGCCATCAGGTGCAGCTATTAAAGTAGTGCGGTTTCACATATATTTGTGGCAAAGTTAGTTTAAAAATAATGCGGATACCTTCTGTCGAGTGGATTAAACTAAGTGAAGAGTCAGGTGCTCCCTGAACTGCAAACACGGGACACTTCCCAATCAAAACAGGAAAGAGGGCTTTCCTGGCAGATGTACTGCTTTTAAGGGAAAACTACCACACTGTTATTACTTGTAGTATTTAATACGATGTGGATGTGATTTTGCGAATAAATGATCTGTGTCAGTGACCTGTCTATGTGTCTTATCTTCTGAAGCCACTGAAAATCATCTGGTGCTGTTTTATCTTTAAATATAGTCCTTAGGATATTGAACTATTGACCAAGAATTCCTTTTGGGTTACTTTTAGATTATTTTCAATTTTAAATAGCAGCCATTTTTTTCTAGATTGCGTAAGCGGAGCCAGCCAAGATGTGCGATTGTCACTGACTGACTTACTGCCCACTGTAAAATAGCATAGTGGTTAGAGACGCAGACTGACATGTTGGCGCCCTGGTGTTCGGTCTTGGCCTCAGGCAGAACAAATGCATTAGAATTTCTCTAGGATAGACCAAAACTTTGCTGGGTACAAGCTTCCGTAGCGATGTTGTTGTAAGCCTAAAATAAAACTGTTTACGGTTATATTGCATTATATTTCTGGTGTATTTTTGAAGTATGCATGCTTTTTGGGGTAGACCACATCCCCTTGCACTGAAAAAGAGGAGGGGTTTCCATGATTCTCTTGTATTTTCACTTGACGAAAAAGACAGTTATCATCACCTGTATTGATAGTTATTGTATCAATGTCATTCACGAATAAAAGAAAAACGAACGTAGGTATAACTTAGTGGAGTAGTAATTAAAGACACAGCCTGACACATAGGAGACCCCGGTTCAAATGCGAGGGCAACTTCATTCATTCCTTCTAATTGCGGGCCGGCCAATCTAGGCTTGCCTGGTTCCTTTTCTTGTTTCTATTTAAAATGCAATGCCCTGCCCATACGGGAAATAGTGAGAATGTTCTCACTGCCATTATGTAACTACAATAGTTTGTATTTTTTATTATTTTGGGATACATAAGCTTTGTTCCTGTGTAGACCCCAATGCATGTATGTCATCAATACCAATAAAATGCAGTGTACACTTAACAATGGTTGCTACTACCACTATGGATTTTTATGTTATTTTCAATAGCTTCCGTGGGAGTTCAGAATTTTAAAACAATATAGCCTTTTTTGCAAACAATCTAAAGAGAAATCTGTATATTTAACCAAAATACTGCTATAATGCAGAAGATTTAAACTCAACAGATAAATTGACTATGGGGGCCAGATGTTAATGTTTTGGAAAAAACCTACAGTTCCAAACCTACAGGTCCAAAGTTAGAATACAAAATCATATAACGGTTGATCAAGAGGACAACAGATTCTCTGAGAGCATTCCATATACCCAAAATGACACCAATACGGTCCATGTTTTATCAAATGTATCAATTGTCCTCTGTATATTAGTTAATCACACATGTAATCAGCTCTCCTGGTTACTTAAAGAAATCTGTGATTGATTTAAGTCATGATTTAAGTAATCTGGGATGAATACGGTTGTTTCATTTTTGTAATCTGATTATGTAAACCCTATTTCATTCAATCCATAACTGCCCATCCCTGTCCACAAGTAACCGATATTTAATCTGGCACCTGGAAAAAACAGGGAGGATGCTGACAGTTGGCTGGATCAATAAGGAGGGTATGAATAAGAAGTAGAGGGTATAATATAGATGGAATTCCTAAATGAATGTGAGCCGATTCCCTTTCAGTGAAAGTCAGTTTGGCTGAGATTGGGGGCAAGAGTCTCTCATTATCTCTTTCATATTAAATCCCACCACTAAGCCCTTGGGGGCAAATAATTTCTATGTAATACAGAGAAAATTGGTCTGTTTATCTATTTATTTTTGAAATATTGCAGGAAATGTCCTTTACTTGAGTGTCTTTACACTGTTTGAATAACAAACCAGGATATTGTCCCACTGGCTCTGTTGTTGCAACGTCTAATCTGAACTCATGAAATACATTATACAAGTTGCACAAAATAGTGCACGTGTAAGAACACAATGTATATTTTTTCTACTACATCAAACACCATTTATTGAAGTGATAAAGGCTGCTTTGTCAGCAATTCCAAAATGCATCAAAATGCCGTTTTGTCCTGTCAAAATAACACATACTGTATTGTAACCCATTTATATAGTAATGTTATGGTAGATATCAGTAATCAGTGGCAATACGGTGTGAGAGTGGCTGTGGACATCAAAGGTTTAACCATGGGTGGTTGAACAAAAGCCTGCTTGATGTTGGCTGTGATCAGAGAGTGCGAGCATAACTCAACATGGAAAGGAAAACAAGATAAACAACGATCAAAGTGAAGAGCATGAAAACAACCTTAAAGTTAACATAGGATGTATTGCAAATGTTTTAATGAGTGTACTCTTAATTAGTGCCAGAGGAAATCGATAGTTACTCCAAATGGATGTCATTAACAAATGAGCAGATAGACAGCCTGCGGGACCTGTGCTGAATAACTGCTTTTTGTAGCTTCAGTAGAAGTGTACATAATTGTTTGAGTTTGTGTGCTTGTCTGTGCGTGTATGTCACTCTTGCACATACTAAGCCAATATCACATTAAAGCACAAATATGTTTTTACGTCATTTTGTCCCAAGTTTTTATGTCATATTTTGATCCAAGTTGATAATGACTTTAAAAACAATCAAAAAAGTTGTATGTTTTTGCAGAAACACTGATAAACTGTTTAAATTCACAAACGCTCACTTATATTGTATATAAAATACTATGGTATTCAATTTGATTATGTTTGTACTGTATGTACAACACGGATCATGAGTGTTTAGGACCAATATTAATAATTTGATATGATATTCATATGACTGAGGCAAGTGCTGATACATTTTTTAATAAATCTTTTACCCTCTTTTTACACACACATGTTCCAGTAGAATGGCCTGTTTATAGTTTAGTTCAACATTGGGATGAGCTTTCTAACTTTAATTAAATGCAATTTTTAAATTCTAGTTTTAGACATTGCATTTAGTACTGCCAAAGAGCTGACTCTTTGGATGTCCACAGAGGACAACAGTGGTGGATGATCATAGGATCCTTTCCATGATAAAGAGAAATGCCTTCACAACATCCAGCCAAGTAAAGAACACTCTCGAGGAAGTATATCATTATCCAACTCTACCATAAATAGAAGACTTCACAATAGCAAATACAGAGGGTTCACCACAAGGTGCAAACCATTTATAAGCCTCATGAACAAAAAGGCCAGATTAGATTTAACCAAAAACCATCTAAAAAAGCCAGCCTTGTTCTAGAACAGAATGATTTGGACAGATGAAACTAAGACCAACCTGTACCAGAAAAACAGGAAAAAAGATATGGAGAAGGCTAATAATGCTCATGACCCGAAGCATACCAAATCCTCTGTAAAACATGATGGAGGCAGTGTGATGGCATGAGCATGCATGGCTTTCTTAATTTATGACGTGACAGAAGCAGCCAGATGAATTCTGAAGTGTATTGCCTGCTCAGATTCAGACCGATAAAGCAAAGTTGATTGGACAGCGCTTCACTTTACAAATGGAGAATAACAGAAAAGCTACTGCGAAAGCAACCTAGCAGTTTTTTCTGGCAAAGTAGAGGACTATTCTGCAATGGCCAAGTCAGCCCAATCAAGCATGCATTTCACTTGCTGAAGACAAATCCTAAGGCAGAAACACCCACAAACGAACAACGACTGACGACAGCTGGCTTGGCAATCACAAAGGAGGAAACACAAAGTTTGGTGATGTCCATGTATTCCAGGCTTCAAGCAGTCATTGCCTGCAAAGATTTATTGACAAATTATTTAAAATGAACATGTTATTGATGATTGTGTTGATTTGTCCAATTACATTTTGAGCCCCTGAAATAAGGGAAATGTGTATGATGATGTTTTCTTCAATCACTTGAATTAAAGGTAAAAGTCTGCACATCAATTTCATCTTGGTTGTTTAATTTCAAATCCATTGTGTTGGTGTACAGAGCCCAAATCATGAA
Source organism: Esox niger (assembly GCA_016801105.1). Classification (NCBI taxonomy): domain Eukaryota; kingdom Metazoa; phylum Chordata; class Actinopteri; order Esociformes; family Esocidae; genus Esox; species Esox niger. Next base: position 60,482 of record JACXGJ010000917.1, on the reverse strand, counting down.
AAATGTGTCATTGTCCAAATTTTTCCTCTAACTGCATTTAGAATGTACAATATATGTTTTTAAAACAAAATAAACCAATAACCAGGTTTTCATCCTACCATTTTATGCAAATACTGCATATCAGACATACAAAACGTCACAACTGGGTTGATGGAAACAGGTTTTTTTTGGTGCAATTTTATAAATGTTAATGAGCTATTTGTTAATTAAATATACTGGAAGGTTTTATGAGTAGAATGCTTTCATGCGCAAGTATTTATAGAACAGCCATTATATCGAAGTAAACTTTAAATCAGGCAGTGATTTATATGGTACTCCCACAAAATGACTTGAGAAAGAATGCAGTTTGTTAGCCTACAGATTAAATAAATTATAATGAACTTCAAAGGAAGTGAAAGTGCACAGTGATGAGCTTGATGCTCCTTACCAGTAGACATTGAGAGTTGTATTCTGGTGAGATTTTGACTGAATACAGCAGCTGTATGTAGAAGTCAGTGACTTAAACCACTTTGGGGGAAGAGAATATAGGGTTTCTGATAAAGCTGACTATATTATCTTCTAATGTATTTGTATGGCTAAAATTACATACATTGGTTTCCATGTAATTGAATGAGTGAAATTAAACTGCTAGCAAGATTTAATCAATCTAACTAATTTACAAAGTATGGATGCAATTAAAGTATTTTCACTGCCATCTAAAAAAAGAAAATAGTCCCTCAGTATAGGTACATTTGTATATACAGTGGGGATACACTGCTGAAGTATTTGATACACTGCTGATTTTGCAGGGTTTCCTACTTACAAAGCATGTAGAGGTCTGCAAAAAATTCATATTGTATGATTTTTTTATAATTAATTTGCTTTTTATTGCATGACATAAGTATTTAATTTGATATTTGGTACAGAAATCTTTGTTTGCAATTACAGAGATCATATGTTTCCTGTAGTTCTTGACCAGGTTTGGACACACTGCAGCAGGGATTTTGTCCCACTCCTCCATACAGACTTGTTTCTGGCCCACTCCTCCAGATCCTTCATGTTTTGGTGCTGTCACTGTGCAATACGGACTTTCAGCTCCCTCCAATGATTTTCTATTGGGTTCAGGTCTGGAGACAGGATAGACCACTCCAGGACCTTGAGATGCTTCTTACGAAAGCCACTCCTTAGTCGCCCTCTCTGTGTATTTCGGGTCGTTGTCATGCTGGAAGATCCAGCGACGACCCATCTTCAATTATCTTACTGAGGGAAGGAGTTTGTCAGCCAAGATCTTGCGATACATTGCCCCAACCATCCTTCCCTCAATACGTTACAGTCGTCCCGTCCCCTTTGCAGAAAAGCATCCTCAAAGAATGATATTTCCACCTCCATGCTTCAGGGTTGGGATGGTGTTCTTGGGGTTGTACTCATCCTTCTTCTTCCTGCAAACACGGCGAGTGGAGTTTTGACCAAAAAGCTCAATTTTTTGTCTCATCAGACCACATAACCTTCTCCCATTCCTCCTCTGGATCATCCAGATGGTCATTGGCACACTTCAGACAGGCCTGGACATGCGCTGGCTTGAGCAGGGGGACCTTGTGTGCGCTGCAGAATTTTAATCCATGACGGCGTAGTGTGTTACTAATGGTTTTCTTTGAGACTGTGTTCCCAGCTCTCTTTTGGTCATTGACCAGGTCCTGCCGTGTAGTTCTAGGCTGATCACTCACCTTTCTCATGATCATTGATGCCCCATGAGGGGAGATCTTGCATGGAGCCCGAAACCTTGCATGGAGCCCCAGACCGAGGGAAACCATCAGCCCACCCCAGCCTTGTGCAGGTCTACAATTATCTCCTAAATTAAGGTTAGGGTTTTCCTCCGCCTGTCAGAAAATATATAGTTTTTTACAGGGGGTTACAGGGTTGGGGCATTGGCATATTTATACCAAAACAGGAGATTTAAAAATAAAAACGTCGTTATTTGTTTGCCAGAACAAGCCTGAATATCTACTACTTGGGAACTTCTTTAAATGAGGCTGCAAATGTCCAAAATTCGTTACCTGAGGCTGCAAAAAGGTTTTATAATTATCAGAGTGGCTGGAGATCTGACTTTTTCCCAAATATTCTATGCCGGACTAGAAAATTCTGAAGCTTTTGTGTATGATGCAAGTATAATCAACAGAAACAGGGGGGTTATTTATTAAGCAATCAAATGCCCTTTTTCATTGTCATTGTAAATACTTGCCAAGCAGGCTGACGGTAGGGTGCCTCTATCCCTTCCTTCATCTCGTGATTCAAAGCAATGATGATCAGACATCTTTGTCTGGTGTTGGATTCTATACATCTTGACACGTTCTTCAACCTAGGCAACAATATGACAGATAGCAGTATGCAGTCTAAACAGTAGGTTAGTGTAATTTCTAGCTTTGATGTGTTTGATGGGAAATAAGAAAGCAGAAAAACAGATTGGACACATTTTAAATATATTGTTGACATATATTAAAACACACACATAATGTATCCAACTGTTACCACTCAGTAGTTATAATAGCAATGCTATTACTACTAATACTCTAAAAATAAGAAAAAATAAACAAATCCATAAAAATCTATAATAAATGAATGGGTCAAGCTATTCAAATCATGGAATGCAAATATCAGATGAATAAATATCGTTGTAAAAATGTATTTATAAAAATGTATTTATAAACCGCAGGTCAACCTCCTTTCCATTGTTATTTTTTCTCACTGTCAATTTGCGAGCTGTCAGACCATGTTTGAAACTAAAGGTTATGTGTCTTTTTACAGACATATTATACTTTTTTTTTTTTTAAACGAAAATAAATACATTATTGCAATTGCAACAGTGGGTATATACGTAAGCAATTGTTGATATGAATCTCCCATTGGCAACTTGCCTGATAAAGTAAAATAAATTGTTATAAATTACTGGAGATGTTTCATTCATCCATACACCCCAGTCTGGCAGGTACTATCAATGCCTTAATCGCGAGGCAAATCACATTTAAGCAAGATACAGTTATTCGTCACAGCATATTTTTTTATCATTACTGCAAATATCGACAAAACAGAGCGCATAAACATTCAAAGTGTGTTATTTTTCAGCGACTTAGGCTATGATATATCATTGTAACAAAAATAACATCACAAATGAAAAGATTGCTTTCCTTCCCCAACAATAAAATACTGAAATGATAATTTCCCCTCTCCTCCCTAACTACTTCTCACCTACCCCGAAGGGGCCAGCCCATAAAGTACATTTAACAGTGTAACATATTCTTCTGTAGGAGAGGCTGTGAGATCTTATCAAAGTAAACTATTACTCAGCATTTGCGTATTGAATTCCCTGTAGGGTGCAGAGTTTTTGGTAATTCAGTGAATCTTAGTTTAGTTGATGAACCCTCATGTTTATTTCCAAGATACATTTTTTAGCTGAAATTACAATAAGAAAATGGTTGTTATTGTTGAGACTTGGGTGATATATTTGGAGCTTCTGAAAATTTGATTATCAACAGCAGGTCTGGTTCAGTCAGTCTCAATATCTAGTAGGATCTCAAAGACCAGTCACTTCATAGGGTACATCATAGAGCAAAGCAGTGGAACACTGTGCTCTCAGACATTTGCTATGTGTTGCATAAAAGACAGGTATCAAGAATATGGAGAACATATTAAGCGACAACGTTTTCTTAAATATTTTGTAAGCTACTGGTATGCACAAAGCAAAAAAGTTATTTCTAGGAAGGTCATATGTTTCCAAACATATCTCTCAGGAACTACATTCATGTAGAACTATTTTGTAAACTTTAACTACAGTATGACTATAAATCGGTGTGATTACTTTATGTATCAACATATTCCCAGTGCAAATTGGTCTTCAATGACTTGATATTACTGTCATTTTTTAGATATGGAAACCACTGGATGTTTTGTAGAGTGGATCTTTTTCTTTGGTTTGTTAGTGCTTGATGCAATGCGAGTTTCAAAGGGGACAAGCCCTCTGACTTTGATCGACTTATGGGTGATATTTTCTCAGAAAGCATGTACGTATACTTACTTATAAGCTGTGGTGGAACTGATCGAGGTTGACCAAATAATCTGCCAATTCTCTCCACAGAAATGCGGAGCCAACAAAAAAAGTCTCTCAACCTCTCATCCCTAAAAGCTGGTTCAGCAGTTAACAGAAAAACTGTTAGAGAGGAAGATGAGAAGTTTAAGAGGAAGCAAGTGAGGAGTGACTGCCTGCAATGGTATATGCACCTTCTCTTAATCTTTAGCTATGTAATCCTTTTTTCTCTTAAATGAATCATTTCCTCTTAACATTAATTAACTGTGACCCATTTATTCCATTTAACATGCTAGTATTACTGTTGCATCCTTCAGTAGAATAGGTTATGGTAGAAAACGGAGTTACTGTAAAACATTTCAGAGGACGTTTTTTATTATTGTAGAGCAAATAGAACCATTGGAGGTCCATCACTGATGTTCCAAATGCTTGTTCCTTTTCATTTTTAAAAGCATTGGAGTAGTTTCCAGTAAGATTCAATCTATAAATGTATTTTTCTTCATTTAGAGAACCACATTAGCAAGCAAAACTGTAAGATTTGTGTAGTTAATCAATGAGCTCACCTGGTCATCCAAGTGTTCAACTTCAACATCAACAACACCTTGAGTCTTAACTTTACACACAAGCTGTCTGTCCTTACAGTGTGGCAAATATGTGTTTTGTTGCTGCTCTTCTCGCATCTAAACTCTTACACTTGTAATTAGCACAAGCATTTCCCTTTCCCTTGACCTGGCTTCAATGGCTTATAGTCATGGCCAGTGTGGTGTTCTGGACACTAACAGCACATGGAAGGACATAAAGCGCTGAGTGCAGAATTTCCAAATAGTTCTCCAATTTATTTATTTTGATAGTTTTTCCTGCTCAGCGCTCTTTCAAATTCTCCAGTGAGACATCATGCACCCGACCTCATTTGAATAAAAGGTGGGGTACTTGGGCAGATCTCTCATCAAGCGAAGAACATTCGTTGGTTTGTGAGAGGGGTGGGTGCGTGCAAGTATGTGTGCTTCCTTTATTCTCCTATTCTAACCCTCCCTCATCATGCAGCCAATTTGACTGAGACACCAAGTGTAGGCTGGGAAGTGTTCCAGGAACCTTTTTAAAGCTACTGAATATTCATCTTCATTAGGGCATCATCACTCTACTGCTGATTCCTTTTAACATAGAGCAAGTAGTCCAAATGTAAGAAGTCAGAAACTGAAGGGAGAAGAAAAGGTTAAGGTGTACATTTTCTTGAAACTAAAGAAAAACATTAAATGTTGTCTCTGTTGTAATTAACAACAAAGACTCTGCCCTTCTCACTGAGAGAGAGGTGTTGATAAGGGTTCACATGACTAAAGATTGTAAGATTGTAAAGATTGGGTCTTTGTTTGAAATGATTTAACATTATTTGAAGCCTTCAAAAATGTCCAATTGAAGTTGATTCGTGTAAAAATATTCGAAAATGATCCAAAACATGTTTTTAAATACATCCAGTAATCATTACGTTAGGAGAGTAGTTGAAAATAAAATGTGCATGCAGAACTTAAAATCAGCTCATTTGCATGGGAGCTGTTTTGGCATGCTTGATGATATCACTAGGTGAAATAATTAAATAGACCAATAGCAAAGAGTGTGCCAATCCTCTCTGCCAACAACAAGTTTTAGATGACAAAGCTTTCCCATTAGGCCAATCCGCAATCTTGGTGCCTTGATAAGAGTGTGAGCAAAAATGAATTTTTATTACTACTTTTTAATACATCTATAACAGTAATGTATTGAATTTCTACCAAATAAATATTTTATATTGAGATATAAAATGTCTCCATTGGGCTTTTTAATCTTGGACAATTGAAGAAAGGACAAGGAGGAAGTTATAACAGGTTCCATGACCCAATATTTTTGTTTTTCTAGTTCATATCATTGCTTCTGTGTTCCAGTTCAAAGGCACTTGTATCACGTTTATAAATTATGATCCTAAATGAAAGACAGTCAGCTGGGAACAGTAATCACATACTGTGCCCTACACAATTATTGGCACTCCTAGTAAAGATTAGTAAAAAGGGTAATACATTTTTTTTTTTGAATAAGCTAAATGTCCCACTGAAAACAATGATAACCATCCAACCTTTAATTGAAGTCAATTTATTCAGGGGGAAAAAAGATCATCATCAAGAAATAATTATTTCTAACAAATCAACGTGTGCAGCTATTATTTGCTCCCCTGCATTTAATACTTTGTACGACCTTCCAGCCCCAATAAAATATCACTGAATCTTTTCCTGCAACATCAGGAAAAGTTGGAGCATAAAAAGCAAAGAATCTGAGATCATTCCACTTTACAGAATCTCTCCAGATCATATAGGGTCCTTGTTCCTCTCCCCTTCAGCTTAGCCCACAGGTTTCCAATGGGTTTTAGATCAAGGGACTGAGATTGACATGGCAGAAGCTTTTATGTTCAGTGAACGATTTTTTGCTTTGAACTGGACATATGTTTATGATCATTGTCCTACTGAAATATTCGATGACAACACAGTTTTAGTGTCCTGGCAGAGGCAGCCAGATTCAGATTTAACATTTTGTGGTATTTCCTGGAGTTCATGATATCATGTACCCTAACAAGTTTCCCAGGGTGTTTGGAGGAAAAACTACCCCATTACATCACAGAACCTTCACCATACATAGCAATAGGGATCAGATTTTTTTGTTGGTATAGCCATCCTCCTGTTCACACCAAACCCACCTTGAGTGTTGGTTACCAAAAAGTTTTCAACTGACCATAGCACTCAGTTCCAGTCAAAGTTCCAGTATAATTTTTTTCCAGTATAACTCCAGACACTCAGGTCTGCGGCATAATTACAGGAAAAGCTTTTTTTCTGGCATGCCTTCAATATACACTGCACAAAAACATTTTGGGAAGACGTAATCATCACATCACGACACCAAGTCATAAACTTCAAGGATATCAGTTTGTCCAGTTAGAAAGCATGTGCAATTTTGAATCAGTGTCATCTCCTTCTCCTTCCTGAATGATTCTTCCCTAATTTTATGTTTTTCTAGTGTCCTTGTCAGCACTGGTAGTATGAGGCCAAACCTAAAGCCCATTCATGTTCCACAGGCAGTTCAGCTCCTTCAGGATGGGACTTTTATTTTATTTATTTTTTTATTTAACACATCCATACGTGCCGTCACAAGAAGGTTTGCTGTGTCACCCAGTACAGTCTTAAGAGCATGGAAGAGATACCAAGAGCCAGGCCATTACACAAGGAGAACTGGACAGGGCTGTAGAAGGGCATAAACCCACCAGCAGGACCGGTATCTGCTCCTTTGTGCAAGGAAGAACAGGAGGAGCACTGCATTTTTTATCATCTTTACTAGGGGTGTCAAGTTTTGTGGAGGGCACTTATTATAGACATTTCTTGGAGTCCTTCACATTGTACATACATACATACATTCAAATGTAAACAATTATTTATTTGAGAAAATTCCATGCAATATTCTTTACTTATATTTATTACCGGTCACTATCTGCATGAAGTCATGGTGGAGTCAACTTAAAATCTATGAATTGAAAGTAATGCAATGAAATTAATGCACTAGCAAGTGAAGAATATAGAAAAGGATCTTACAACATTATTAACTTGGTGTGACAGCAGGAATTAGGAATTATACATTCATATGGATTGCAGTTGCTACTGTCAATGTTTCTTTAACAATACTTTGCCCACAGATGCATTTCATCTTTTTTTCTTTTTTTATGAAAGTATGATCTAAATTGCCTGTGACAACTGCCACTCAAACTGAGCAGGCCATAAACTCGGACAAAGAGATGAGAGCCAAGTCCAGATTTAACACTATTTATAAACCCCAGAATTGCCAAGGTTTGCAGTAAAGTGTGAAGGAATAAGGGGGAGTGGATTTTACCCCAAAGCTTCTTATGACCTCAATGTCCATCCATTCCTAAACATAGCCTGATTCAAAATACAACAAAATCTTCCTTATCACAAACAACTATGCATTTCAATCATTGACAAAAAAATAAACATAAATATCAGTATTTGTTTTAAAATATATTACCATATTAAATATATTGTGTTTCTGTTGCATACTGCTGAGTGGCATCAAAACATTTTTCATTTGAGTGGATAAATTGAGATTACAGTGCGACAAAAAAAGTATTTAGTCAGCCACCAATTGTGCAAGTTCTCCCACTTAAGAAAATGAGAGAGGCCTGTAATTTTCATTATAGGTACACTTCAACTATGAGTGACAAAAAAAAAAAAATATCCAGAAAATCACATTGTAGGATTTTTTATGAATTTACTGCTACATTATGGTGGAAAATAAGTATTTGGTCAATAACAAAAGTTCATCTCAATACTTTGTTATATACCCTTTGTTGACAATGACAGAGGTCAAACATTTTCTGTAAGTCTTCACAAGGTTTTCACACACTGTTGCTGGTATTTTGGCCCATTCCTCCATGCAGATCTCTAGAGCAGTGATGTTTTGGGGCTTTCGCAGGGCAACACGGACTTTCAACTCCCTCCAAAGATTTTCTATGGGGTTGAGATCTGGTGACTGGCTAGGCCACTCCAGGACCTTGAAATGCTTCTTACAAAGCCTTTTCCTTCATTGCCTGGGCGGTGTGTTGAAGATAATTGTCATGCTGAAAGACCCATCCACGTTTCATCTTCAATGCCCTTGCTGATGGAAGGAGGTTTTCACTCATAATTCATAAAAAAGCCTACAATGTGATTTTCTGGATTTCTTTTTCTCATTTTGTCTCTCATAGTTGAAGTGTGCCTATGATGAAAATTACAGGCCTGTTCCTATTCCAGCCCCAAACGTTTGCAGTGACCACAAGTGACAGGCAACAGCTTGATCAATTCTTATGCTGGATGGGGCAAATAGCAGTCACACCAGATAATTGCAGGTCTCTCTATGTAATCTCATGAGTTAGAATACAGATGCAAAATAAGTAGCAACTAAAAAGGGTATGATCAATGTGTTGAATCATGTCCAAATTGGAAGCTTTAGTTCATAGGCTTCAACAACAATAGTTAGGCTTAAACAAACCCTAACATACCTTCTCATACCTACGCATGGTCTGTAATCAATCATAATTATATGATTTAGTCCGATCATACCTCTACCTGCTTGCCCATAAAACACATATCTAGAATTTTACTTTTGTAAAGGTTTTGCTAGTGGTAAACAACATTACCACAAAATTGACTTGATGTCAAAATACAATAAGTGTTCAGTCCCATATTAAGGTTTTCAATGGAAAAATTTAGTGGACCTGGCGTAGAGGGCCAGATTTGAACACCAATGATCATGAGAGTACTATATACCATATACTTCAAATCTATCTAGATATAGGGAGAGTTTTGCAAGCATCATAGTCAGTGCAGCTGTTGAGTTATTAGATAAAATCTCAGAAATTGCTCGTAAGCGTAGTCTTGTTAGTTTCTATTGGACGCATTGATAATTACTGAGTACCACAGCATGAGGGAATACACTGTTGCAAATGGTAGGAATTTTGGGTTATGACTGACTGTTGTTCAAGCCTGCCTTCTAAATGCGTGACAGCAATCTTTGGAATAGAGGAGGAATTACTTGTCTGGTCACATAACAGTGAAGTAAAAAAACTAATACCACAGGTTTGAAATGGCTAGCTGCTAGCTTTTCTCGTAAGGCCTCCTTGTCTAAATGAACCACAATGCAAGTGGCTGACCAGCAGAGCAGATAATTACATCCAGTAACTAAGTCCTTATCAGACAATTAAAAACCCAACACTATCTCCCTGAAGCATCCTTACCTCAAGTCCACCTGCATGTTTTGATTAACTACATCACCACTAGACTTGTGTCAGGGTAATTAGTTCACAGAAAATGATACCCAAGCCTTGACATTTTTCACCACTTGCAGTGTGATTTTGAAACACTAATGGGGCAATAATCCTTCCTTTGACATGACATGACTACACTGATTGTAATATTGTGTTGAGAAGGGAACTGCAGTTATCGCCTTGAACATGATTAAGAATTTGTTTCATGAAGAGTTTGGCCTTACTCTTTTTTTAGATGTCTTCACAAATACACTGCTAGGGCTAGTAATAATCCCAGTATTTTCTCAAACAAATTTTTATCACTAATGTTTTAATAATTAAGCTTGTATGTTTGTGATATTGTAGGATGTGGCAGTGCAAGCAGCTGATCAAAAAGTTGGAGGCAAAAAACGAAAGAAACACAAAAGGTGAATTGTGTGCTTTTAATACAATGCCACAATGGTGTCGAAGCAAAACACACATGAAACCACAATAGTCCGCAGCAGCGATCAAAAAAGGGCAACAGAAATAATATGTAATCAAGTGAATTGGGATTGGGTGTTTGTGGGGTGTGTTGCTGACATCGTTCTCATGCTGGTGGTTAGTACACCGACAAGGTGCCAAAGTGGAGGAGGCGGAACTAGTGTTGTGTTTTTAATAATCTAGCCACATTATTTTCATAGACCAACATTTCACTATGATTTTGATGCAAAATGGTACTCAGTATAATGCACTGAACACTTTTTTTCACACTCCACTCTCTTTCCTACAAACAAACACCACTCCCAACTTGAAGGAAGTGGACACCTAATGTAAGGGTGACCATTTATTTTTGTATTAAACTTTCTTGAAACATTGGTCCTGATAAAGACATGGACTATCCAAGAAAACACTGCTAGTTGAGCTGCTCTCTTTTCATCTGACTGTGTTTTCCCTGAGAGTGCCGTCTTATTGCGGAGGGTCGACAGGGGTCCTAATTTGTGGAGATTTTCTATCTTCCCCCGCTCACATTTCTTCTTTTTAATTCTATGGTGTCAGTGACACTTGTTATTTCAAGCTTTTGTTGACCTATCACTGTAGGAGATTACCTCAATGAGCATGACGATGGCAATCTCTCATAGTGTGCCTTTAATAAAAAAATACCTGTCCCCTCGTGCAGACAATGCTTTTAAAAAACAGTTGAAACTAAGCAATCGTTTTTTTGGTTTTCACTACTTTTACATTTAGGCTTATAAACAATATGTATTGTTTATGGATCATCCTGTGTTTGGCATCCACTGACTCTAAACAACCTCAGCTATGAGAGAAAGTAGGTTTGAGAAACTTAACACAGATGTACTAACTTACTCAAAGCAGAGGTGTATGGATAGGAAATGTTGCCTGATGCTGATGGATCCCACACGTCCTGTCCATGCCTCCTGCTAGGAGTTCCCCATGTGACTGTCACAGGCTTGAGGGATAGGACCATTGACCATATGCTGGAACATCCCATACAAGGGTCATTTAGGCCTTTCTTATTGAAGGGTATTTGGCTGGGTTTGACCCTTGGCCGCTTTCCTTGTATTCGGTATAAGTACTGTGGAACTTCCTGTATTCTTTGGAGAGAGAGAGAGTGGGAACGATGTACTGTTAACATCAGAATAAAGATGGCTCTCCCCTGACTTTCTGGTTGCATAACTTTTGTTCTTGGACATCACCGGAACAGGAAGCTAACAGCTAATATAAGCATGCATGTTAATATACTTATAAGGTAGTAATTGAGTGAAAAATGTACAATAAACTAAACAATTTTAAAAGCAAAATATGATTTTTTTCTATACATCATTGAATTCTGACCACAACACAACCATATGGAACACTTCTCATAATACAAACGTTATTTTCTTTTCTTGTGCAAATATGCAATTCATCACAATAAATGTGACAAAACAGAACAATGAAATTATTAATCTTTTGTGCATGCAGTCCAATATGTTTATGACACCCATTATTATTTTTCTATTTATCATTGAGGACGTGCCACACACAACCATGTGGAAAAGTTCATCCATTCCAAATATGCAAAGCAGACAATATCTATAGTGATCACATTTGTATTACATTATTTCATGATAAATAGGTTATTTGATGTTACTTACCAGTCCTATATTTGGACTCTGTTATTGTGCTCCGTTAGCATGTTGTTAGCATTCCTCCTTTGTGTTCTGGTAACTTAGTTATCCAACGTGTGAAACCCGAAAACGACTATGGCTATATTGGATGAAAGTGTTTTACGTTTTGCCAATGTATACTACTAATAATAATACTTATAAAGCTGTTGAAAACACATATCCTTTCTCTATCTGTGCATTCCATTACTGTGATCTACTAGCATGTTTTTAGCATTCCTCCTTTGTGTTCTAGTCACTCTGCTATTGATCGCATGAAAACCGAAAAGGACTCTGGGACTATGGAGTAAAAGTGTTTTTTATGTTTTGCCATTTTATACTACTAATACTTATACTAATAAAACTGTTGAAAACACTTAAGCTATCCTTTCTCTGCCTGCGCGCTCCGTTAATGTCACGCCTCCTCCTCTGCGAGAGCGCAGAGGCAGGCGCTCGCGTTCCTAACATGCAGCCGCACACCTGTTTCCATACCTGTTCCCAATTACAGCTCACACACCTGTTCCCACTCTCCTCATCACCCCTCAGTATATACGCTACTCTCAGTCACATCTTCCCTGCCGGATCAATGGTCTCTGTTCTCATGCCACATCTCGCTCTTCGTAAACCTTCGTCTCGCCTCTCCGTGTATCGACCTATAGCCCGTCGACCACGCTGCCTGATCCCCGCCTGTACTTCTGCTCCCCGCCGGAGTTCTGACTGCCTGCCTGTCCTCGACTACGCTGCCTGTTCCCTGCCTGAACTTCAGCTGCCAGCCCGTGTGCCGACACCCCGCCCGTCCCTGACTACTCTGCCTGCCACCTGCCTGTACCGACGCCACTGGTTCGTGAGTCGCCTGACGGCCCGTCCCCTGGCAACTCCACCTGCCTCTCCCCCTCTCTTCTCCAGTCCGCACTTTAACTGTGACAGTTAAAGTGCACCGCTAGCATGTTGTTATCGTGGTGTTAGCATTTCTCCTCTGTTTTCTGGACACGCACCTATCCAGGTTGTGCCAACCAAAATGGACATGCCTACATAGTTTTTTTGATTTGCTAGAATACGTAACAGTTCCCCTGATTGGGTAAAGTAAAATATTCTGCCAAGCAACAACGTTCCATTGGATGAATTTCAAAATCAGCAACCCGTTCATTGCTCATGTGCACCATAGGGTTAGGTTGAATTGGATGACGCCAACCAGGAAATGTGCCACCTAAATACAATGTATATATCTGTTTTCAGTGGAATCTCAGGAAAAGAGCAAAGAAAAGCCAATCTCTCTATCACAAACCATTTTGACAATTTGTAATGTCATCGTTATGCACCTAATCCGTCCTCGCAGGGTTTTAACTAGAATTCTGTGGCCCGCTTGGTGATGAGACATCCAAAGCTTCCTAAAGTTAGAGAGAAACTGGTGACTGATTTCTGGAATGTGATAAAGCTTGAATTCAATAAATATAATGCACATACAAAAACTCAGCCTAAAACCAACAACAATCAACAACAAGATATTGCACAATGAAAAAATAACTGGAAAAAAGGGTTGAAACCTAGAGAGGAGCTGGAATCTGAAGGGCGGCCAATCCTTTTCTGGGTGTGTCGAGTGAAGATTCTAAGAGTGCATTATCTTTCTGTGCCAAACCTACTGTATGTCTATAAATATAGGTGGACTTTGTCCAGAGTCAAAAGAACAAGGTCAACTAGGAGTCAACCGGCCAGGTAGTCCAAAAGTGTGGTCAAAAGGCTCATGTCCTCCAAAGATTCAACAGGACACCTAAAAAATTTGAAGGCATATTCCTTTGATCCAAAAAGATACCTCATCATATAATTTAAACTGACACCAGTCCTCCATCACATTAAAACTATATCTGCCAAATGCCTACGCCAATTGGCGATTGAGTTTGTAATTAAAATACCAACGCCGCCAGCCACGGAGGACTGGCCGCCTGCGCCGCCGCCATCCACGGAGGACTGGCCGCCTGCGCCGCCGCCAGCCACGGAGGACTGGCCGCCTGCGCCGCCGCCAGCCACGGAGGACTGGCCGCCTGCGCTGCTGCTCCTCCGCCGCCCGAGCCAGCGGCGCCCCCTACTGTCCCGGCTGCGCCGCCCACTCTACCTGTCCCGGCCGCGCCGCCCCCCCTGGCCCGTCCCGGCCGCTCTGGGCGCTGGGCTTTCCCCGGTCGGTCTGCTGCCGGCCCACCCGCCCCCCCCTTGATTCTCCTCGTCTTGCGGTCGGGAGCCCGCGCCTTTGGGGGGGGGGGTACTGTCACGTCCTGGCTATGCCCCTAGCCATCTTTGTGCCTCTAGCCACCTCTATGCACTTGGGTCTCCCAAATTGGAGGCAGGTGTTGTGTATTGCCTCCGATTGGGGAACCTATTTAAGTTGACTGTTTTGGGCACATGGTGTGGTTTATTTTGGTTGTTAGCCGTAGGCTCTATAACCCAGTCATCGTGTCTGCTTTGAGTTTGTATGTTTGTTTCTTTTGTTCCATCATTAAAACCCATGGATTACTACCTCCATACCGTCTCTGCGCCCGTGTCCTTCCAGCATTATGACACTGACATCAATGGATGAATGTGCAATAGTCCCAGATGAATGACCACACCTTGCTTGAATTTGAATAACTTACAAATGAAATACAAGATTTCCATGACCATTCCAAAACTTAATTAAGCATGTATAGAAACATTTTAGAACCAATATAGGCTACTTATCACACATTTCAGTTTTTCAGTGCGATATTCAGCTTATTGTGTAGGCTAATTCATCTATTGTTTCATCTAAAGCTAAAATGTAAATCTACTAATGTATTATGCTAAAAAAGTATTCACTAAATTACATACCAAGGATATTGTTAAGCAGTCACACTCACTAATTCAAGAAAGGTTTTACAAGTTACTGTTTTTATTTTAGGAGAATAAGGAAAACTAAATCGCACACAAATCCAATTGTCTTTCTCTGAATTTTCTCTGCTTATTTTACTGAAGATTAAGATCTTACAAATATATTAGGCAAAATAATTATTCACTAAATGAAATACCAAGGATATTGTTTAGCAGTCACCACTCACCAATTCAACAAAAGTATTACAAGTTATTGTTTTTATTTTAGGAGAAAATTAGAAACTGAATCGCACACACATCCATTTGTCTCTCTCAGATTTTTCTCAGATTCTTTTACTGAAGATTAAGAACTTGAATTAATGTTGTTTACTTTTCTTGTTGTTACAGGTAAATGTCTACCTCGGGAACCTAGTCTAATCGAATCTAATGAATAGCAATGGAATAGCAATGACATCAGTGGACGTCAGTGGTTATCACCCCTGTTGGGCTATAACCCACTCATCAAACCGGACACACCTATGCAGGTGACTGAAGTATGATGATAAGAGTAGAAAGTGTATATAATCTGAACTCGGTGAGCAAGTCAGACTCAACTCAAGACAAAATTGACAGCATTTAGTTCACAATGGCAAACCGAACACCCTGATTTAACGCCTAGACAGCATTGCAGATGCTGGAAGATTTAGATGAGATGGAGTCAGATGGAGGATGAGGAATAGATCCCGATATCGATGAGTCGGAATCCGGGTTTTCATCTGATTCAGATATTGAACCGCCACCGCCAATGCCTGAGCCTCCTCGCAAAATAAAAAAAAACAACGAACCAACGGCCACTCCGAATGCCACTGCGAGACAGGAGTCTGGTGGACACGGCACGATTTGGGTAAATTACATTTTTTAGCAACTTTATCGGTTTTATTTCTACGAATACGCTGTAGCCTATTTGTTATTAATTCTTTAAAATGTATCATGTTTATCAAGCAACCGTACTATAGGCCTATGTAAACTATTCACGCACATATCCTTTTATTGTCATAAACTAGGCTCTGATTTTACCTTGTACATCATCAAAATGAAAAAATCAATACTAAAGGATTTACCTATGAATAATTTTAGTGTTGATTTTTTTTTTTCTTCTTATTACATTTGTAGGGCCTTTTTCATATTAATTTACCATTTTAAGCCAATGTAGTTCATAATTGTGTATATTTCTATATAGTTTGATTACGACTCAGTTGACGAACTGATGATCGGATCGGGTGATGATGCTGCAGAGGAGAATGTTCGTCTATGGCATTTATAAGAGGTAAAAACGACTGGCGGTTCTAGTATTAACAATTGCAGGAAAATAATATTTCACAATTGTTTTTATACTATACAGTGTGAAGGTGAAAAGTAATGTAGTGAACAGCTGATTTAGTTAGCATTCCAAGAGCTATCATTTGCAGAAACAACGGCAAAATGTTTTGATTTATTATTGCAGGCTGATTTCTTTTCAAGAAGAAGTGCACCAAGACTACCAGTGGATGATTTATTTCCAGTAACACAAATGACTGCTTCCACCTATGCCTTCACCTTCAGAACAGTAGCAGCTTCTAGTGGCAGGAACAAGCCTGTTTTGCAATGGGCTGCCAGAATGATAACCTTTCCCTGGACCAGCTCCTCGCTATGTGTTTAGATAACCTCCTCTGGGTGCGCCAGCACCTACCTCAATAGTCCATGCCAGTCCTAGTCCCATCAAAAGCATAGGCCAACATCACCTCCATTTAGACCTATACTATTACTATTGCTAACACGAGCGACAGGTGGCTCACCAAGGGGCAAATAACACCTGTACCGCTACCTCAGGTAGGTAGGTGTAGACCTCCCCTTCTTTTTGTCTACCTGGCCCTTCCTAATCAATATTGTCTTGTCAGACCACCTATCATAGGCCCTGTCAGTGGCAGAGAACTTCCTTAGACAGTGGTGCCTACCTCTATCTATCCTTGTCACCAAACGCCACTCCCATGCCTGTTCTGACCCTTTGCAGCTACCCCTTTGGAACAAGGTCACACACATCACAAGCGCCCTCGCTGTCACTGTCAAGTCAGCCCATCAGAAACGCATCACCTACCTGATCACCTTGTTGCTTTATGACTGTCCTTGTTATAATGCCATGACACTGTGACATCCAAGGCAGAGAGGAGGATCAGGATTCGTCTCCAATGTGTCAGGGAAGGTGTCGGCCAATTCCAGTTGGATCTACTATGGTAGATCCAAAGTTATGAGGGTGTCTTTCAGTCAGACTTACCATCAGTGTATCATGATCTTCGCAATTCCTTCTCCAAGACACTTGCCAACTGTCTCCCTCCTCACCGTCCCTGGGACTGTGCCATTGACCTGCTGCCTGGTTCCGCACTCCTGTATGATCACATATAACCCCTGGCAGAAACTGATGCTATGCAGGCTTATGTTCAGGAGGAACTGAACATAAGACCTCTCCAGCAAAAATATTTCTTTGTCAAGAAGAAAGATGGGGGCTTTTACCCTTGAATTGATTATGAGAGCCAGAACAGACTTACAGACATGTGCCGGTATCAATTTGCCTCCATTGAACAACTCCATGGGGCTCAATATTTCACTAAACTAGATCTGCACAGTATCTAAAATATTGTGCATATCTGGGATGGGGATGAATGGAAGATGACGTTGGTAACCCCCTCCAGCCATTATGAATACCTTGTTATGCCCTACGTTGTGATGAATGTCCCTGCTATGTACCTAGTTTTTGTCAATGAGATCTTCAGGGACGTGCTTGGCCGTTTTATAGCCCTATACACCCCTGTAAGTGATATATTGGTGTACATGGCTACAATGTAGACACATGCAGGCTATTCTCGAACAACTGTTGAAACAGGACCTGTACAGGGAGGGTGGAAAAGTGCCATTTTATCAATGCATGGTCTCCTTCCTCGGTAACAGGATTCTCCCTACCCGAGTAGAGACTAACTGAGGAAGAAGACCATGGATTGATAAAAAGGTCAGTGCAATCAGGCCATGGCCAGTCCCCAATACCATCAAGATTCTCCAGCACTGCCTTGGCTTCGCAAACTCATATCAACGTTTGATCAGGGGCTTCAGAAGTGTGACACCCCCTCAAGGTGCCAAGGCTCAAGGGCGTCCCCTACAACCTTCCTGGGACACTGAGACAAAGACGGCATTCCAACAAACGAAGGAGCATTTCATCCCCGTATCCCGAAACATCCTGATCCAGCCTTGTTGTTAAGGGGGGGTGGACACATCCAAAGTCTTGTCTAAGTGAAAAGTTACACCCTGTGCTTTCTACTCAAGGAATGTTTTGCCAGAACTCCTTTAGCCATGCCTCCTCACCTGCCTATGGCCATGGAATACTGCCTATGGCCATCTCCAGCACACTGTCCGTCACCTGAAGACCCAGGCAGACAATTATCGCATTAAGACCACTGTGTTCCAGCCTCGGGAATGTGTCTGGCTCTCTGCAAAGAACTTCATCTGGCTGCCCTGCCCGAAGCCGGGCTCTCGATTTGTTGAGCCCTTCAAAGTCTTTAGGCCTCACCCACCTTTCATGTGTCGTTCCACAGGCCCGCAGTAGCAGGTCCCTGGCTGGTGCTGGAAATATATATCCCAGTCTTTTGAATTGTGGCGCATATTTTCAAGGTTTACTTGCAAGAAAAGCTAGCAGATCAAACTAATGGTTAAAATATGGCCACTGAGTGGTTTAATCATTTTATGTTTACTTAGATTATGAAGGTATACTGATTAGGATAAGCAGAATAACATGTTTACAAAATAATTGTTTTTTTGGCTAATAACATGCTAAGATGTACTTGAACTGAACTGCTATGAAGGTTTTTATATACTTTGCCCTAAGCAATATTTAAGACATAAGATAAAAAATTGCTAAATATTTGGCCAAGATGAAACAAATCAACTCATCATATACCTACCAGCCATTCTTCAGTTTGAAGAGTGCCACTGCTCAGAAAAAAATCCCTTAGAGTTAAGAATGATGGAAAATGGTAGATTCAAAGTCATGAAGAAAGATAATTTATGGCTGTTGGATGTTATGCTCAATCAGTGAAAGGCCTCTAGAGCGCATCCCTTCAGCATTACACTTCCCCTGACAACCTGCCACTGTCTCAATTACTTTATGCGGTTACAATAAAAGATTAATGGATGAAGTAGATTTTGGTTCACAGGGATTAATTGTGTCTCATATTACTGCACCCTCTAACAGATGAGATATTCACAGCC
The DNA here is from genome assembly GCA_016801105.1 of Esox niger. Lineage (NCBI taxonomy): Eukaryota > Metazoa > Chordata > Actinopteri > Esociformes > Esocidae > Esox > Esox niger. The sequence continues at coordinate 41,359 of JACXGJ010000917.1, read as the reverse complement.
ATAAACCTGGATTTTTTTGTGAACACACACAGAGGGAAATTAATAGACTTTCAACAAGCAATCTTCTCAGAGAAGGTGTCTCTGGACTTGGGCGGAGAGAAGAGGTGGTCCGAATCAGATTTATTTTAACTCTATGGTATTCATTGTTTTTTTCTTTCACATAGTGACTGTGTTGTCAGTGTTTATATGAACATAGATGGGTCATTTTTTAATAGAGGTGGTACATGTTATCACCATTTGGGAGAACACAAATTCAAACAGGTTACTAGAGAGCTACACTCCTTTAAGGTTAATACTGGTAAGAGTGCAGTTGTCTTAAGGTTATTTTATGTTGTAATATGGGGAAATAAAGTTTCACCCCTTCAAATTTTTCCTGAGTGTACAGGTAGGAAAATTAGGGCAAAGAGAATTTATTACCTATGTGATAATCGAATATCTTATAATCTGACTCCATATTGTTTGTTAACAAACAAAATAATAAATGACCATTATACACTTAAAGTTCTTAGAGAAGGTAGCTAATCTTTCTACGCAAGCCAAAGATTTAAAAGATCATATGTATCACGGACTACTATCCTCAATGCTCCTCATCAGTCAAGTACAGAAAACAAGGGAGCGTGAAGCAACCCGGAACTCAGGGATGACCAGTCTGGTCACTTTGATTTACGCATGTGTGTGCCTATACCATAAGCGCCCATAAGGTGTAGGTTATTTAACAGGAACCATACAGTAAAATGGCATGTGTTCCTGGGGCTACACTGAATGTTACATAATCCAGGACTCCAAATCTTGTCGCTTAGACTTACAGTACTTGTGTGCAATTATCAGTAGCCATATGAGCTTGCCTATTAAGATGAACAAGAAAGGCTGTTGAAATGTATTTTCCAAGGTAATACAATTTGTTTCAATTAAGTAATACAGTTAAAATACAAAATATAGTTACATACCAAGACACTTCAATGGCCTCTCAACTAGTCTAATAGTCTACCAAGTATACCATAAGTATGTAAGACACAATAGCATGAAGGTGTGCTAGGTGCTTCTGTTAAAGCCAGACTAAGTCAAGCTTCACTACTTATCCTCATCAGACAGACTGATTCCAAACTCCCCTATTGCATCTAAAACAGGATCACCTCACCTTGGCTAAAACAATGAAAACCAAGAAACTGGCATTTACGCATTTACATATATTCAATAAGCACCATCCAAAACTAGACACTTGCTCTTGATGGATTCTTCATCAAATAAACATTTTCCTGTAACAAATTATACATACAATGTACAGCATTGAAACCTATTGGTGAGTGAATGCTTCTATGGGACACACATTAAAAGACCAAACATTCGTGCAGTGAATCCACCAAAAGTCATATTTCTAATTTGGTGATTTGTCAATTTTCACACCTGGATCACCTGAGCAGAAGGGGCTTCCTTGGCCACCACCACTTTCCTTTCATTAAGCAAATAAGCCCATTGGTGTGAGATTAGGATGTCCCATTGAGTTGAGGGACAACACGGCACCTTCACAAACCTTCCAAAACACGTCTTTCATTACACCACAATGTCCCCACAACGTTTTGAGAAAGGGGCAGCATAATTGTTTGGCTTTGTAAGCACATTTAAGGTAGTTTGAAAAAAAGAAGGTAATATTGTTCTTAATTAGATTAATATAATTTAAAGTTTAAAATGTGTTACATTTAGCCTTTTAGATGCTGCTGTAGACTACTAAGAATTCTAAAAATAAATAGTTCTCTCACATTTAAACAAAAAATATATATCACTAACCTTTAACCCCAGTCCTGGATTTAAAAATCAAGCTCAATATAGAATCTTTATTTTTTATCCCAAGTATAGGCATAATCTGTATCTGCAAGAGTTTTGGATAATATGTTTTTTTATTGTGTTGAGGAGAGAAAAGCCTGTATAACTCTACTTCTTACTGATACTTCTTCGTTTTAGTGGATGTTTACACTTTACCTCAAAAACGAGCTCTCTTCCCCTGCATTTTCCCATCAAAGATGTAACACAATGCAAAGATTTACTGAACTGTAGCTTTCTGTACATTTAAATTACGCTAACACCAGTGCCCCCAACAAACAAAACCATTGATAGAGTAATAATGTGCAATCCCAAAAAATATCAGAGTTTTACAGCGCTTGTCCAGTGGAGATGTACTAAATTGTACTGGGAATTTGTTTAGCAATAAGTAGAGCACAAATAAATTACACATAGCATGTATTTGTCTATGACAGCTACATGAGATGATTAGTTATGCTAAAATTGACTCATCGAAGTAAGACTTTTTGATGATCCCATTAATTGCAACAGATGCATCCTTAGTTGTCAGAGCTATCTGTTTTTGTAGTTTAAGCTCCATTTATTTTTGTGGGACACCCTAAAAACCCATGACTGGTCAGCACTTATGTGATGCACACAAAACATTTGGTTGCATAATCATTTGTGGTTATGTGTTGTTTCTTTGTAATGGGAAAGAATGCCTTTTATAAAATATGTCTGTCTTCAAAGTTTGTATCGTTGAGATTGAGACTTCATAATGTTGGCCAGTAGGGGGATGAGAAACGTGGTGGTGTTGCACTGGGATGGTTTACGGTCTGACACCTGCATGTTCTCATAATTTATCCTGTTTTACAGGAACTATTACCTGCTGCACCAGTCCTCAAATAGGGACAAGTAACACTAGCTGGGGCTATGCATAATGTTTCAAAAAGATAGATTAAATATAAAGAAAAAGAGATGGGAACATGTTGATCGGTGAATGTAGGCACATTAATTCTCCCACCAGCTGTCAGTCGACCAATCACGTCCTTCGGTTTGCCATGCAGCGCCATGCATTTGCTAATTTGTTGGCTTACACTACCCAATCCCCCTCCATATTTTCTACCCTTTATTGAAAGTGAAAATGGTTAATTGAAAGTGAAACAATTGAAACATACACCAAGAGATATCCAAAAGCTCTGTCAAACAAGGACAGCAGTAACTGCACAAAAAGACTTGTAACTTGATTTGTATAACATTGAGGCTTTGAAAACAATTATTTTTCATATGTAACTCACCCTTCATTACAGGTTCTTACATACCAGAGTGTGTTGTTTAGCGCGCATCTCATTCCAGGGCTCCTTCTGGCCAATTTTGTGTGAAACAAATCTCACTGACCTAGAAATCTCTCATACATGACACAAACCACCTAAGGGTCCCCTAGGGAGTTTTATACAGCCCCTAATATATGCTTTAAGTGTTCTTAAGTGTAAGACAACACAGAATGCCTGGATACAGCCCGTAACAATGGTTAAGTGGCCATTTAACACACACCCCTGAGGTTTATTATTAACTGGTTACAAATATAATTAGAACTGTAAAAGTTCAGACTATATGTATGGTGTACAGTCTGAAATCCAGGAACCAAATCACTCAGTGTATAATGTATATTTGCCTTCCGGTGTAAAAAATGTAAGAAGTAAGCATTGGTCTTAAGCCAAATAATAAAGAACATGAGCAGCAAAATTCCTCCTTTTCAGCTTCAGACCAATGTTTATATCTAACTTCAAACATAGTTTTTGTATTATTTGAATTGCTAGACAATAAACAAATGTATTTTTGTATTGCAATAAATGCATGCATACAGCATAAACAAAGATCAATGAAAACAAAGAAGGCTGTTCAAATACCTAATAGTGTGTCCCTCAGGTTCATTTCATTGATATTTCTGGCTTGAAAATAACTGTTTGCAAAGCTATTAAGAACTACCATAATCTCCAGTGGCATACTGTATGTGAGTAGTTCTAAAGTATAACAAAAATGTATGTAAGCAAATTACACACTTAAGATAAAATAAATATAAGTATAATAAGTATTCCATTGATAATATCTGTGCCAAAATGCAAAGTGACGCTTCAGTGGTAGTGTGTCTGAAAAATTAAGGTAAAAGCAGTGTGCCCAACAGATTTGTCACCCCACCTTGGTAAAGATGAACCAGAAAGGCTAGAAATGTTCAAAATATGAGAAAAAGTATATAATTATTTATTATGAAATAACTTTTTCTGAATTGTTCATCATTTATTTGATTCCCTACAAGTTTGTATAAACCAATTCAATTGTTGACCTTCCTAAATTAGGCAATATAGAGGTACAAAAAATCCATGGATCAAATTGGAAAACTACACAAGTTTGTTGAATCTTGGGATAAACAATTCTCCAAAACTACAATTGGATGCCTCCATGTCAGCAAGCTATTTGAATACCTCTCCAGTGCTTGGGTTTCTGTATATTATTTCTGCTTTGATTGGAACCAGTTTCCAAAGGTGAGCTTGGCGCAAAAAGAGTGATCATGCAGAAAATTATGTCATATCCACTTTGACGTAATTTAATGGATGTGGGATGTTGTGGGGCTGTTTTGCTTTCAAATGCTCTGGGCATCTGGTTAGGGTACTTGTCAATATGGGCAAGTGTCAAGTCCCAGGAGATTTCAGAGCAAAATCCGTCTTTCTCTAACAGGATGCTGAAACTGGGTCATCATTGGATCTTCCAGCAGTACAGTGATCCATAGCATTCCTCCCGATCCACACAAAAATGTATTTTTCACCACAGAATCAAGCATTTGCCATTGCCATCCCAATCTCCTTACCTAAACCCGACAGAAAACCTCTTTGGTGAGGCAAAGAATAGAGTCCAAAAGAAAGGATGAAAGACTCTGTAGAGATATATACATGGTCCCTTACTATGTGGTCTTCCACCTCATCAAACATAATAGTTGAGTATGGTTCTGAAAGTACAAATGAATTTCATCTCTGGATTAAAAGTAAACATCATTGGTTTTACTGCTCATACTATTGACAAACGTTTATCATGATGGTTATATGCAGTTATTAAAAGAAAGAGTTTCTTATTAAAGAAATAGTTTACCGCTTCTACTCCTACACATGCCAGTACATTTATTTTGTAATGTTAGAACATGCACAGTCATTGTGTTAATACTAGATAGCAATTTCTTTTCCATAGACTTTATGATGGTGTTTTTGTACTGCAAGTTAGCAATTGTAAAAATGCCACATACCTAAACAATGAATGTAGTGAGATAAAAATAATATCTGACTGATCTCAATTATCATTTAAAGCTGCCATATGTTTTTTTGGAATGGGAGGAGGTACCCAGATATATTTAATTAAATGACAGAAGTTTATAAAAAAGGAAGTTATTTTTCTCCTAAATGCCAAGCCCAAATGCCACCTTAATTCAAGAACAACCCTTACACTATGCTAGTTGTCTGACACTGCCCCAAAGCAATACATGCCCCTGATGGTTTACTGTAACATCTTTCTGAGGAGATGTAGATACAGCTAGCATGTAAATTCATATTAGGATAATAAATACAATATTTCTTGCCGTAATATCATTTGGTAAATATCATTCCGTTTTGTATTATTTAACCTTTATTTGGTTAGAGACAACAGTCAGTGTGGTCAGAAGAGAAGTAGTTCTCATTTGCAATGACAACCTTTCCAAGAGGGAAGAAAAAAACAAAGAAAAGATGTAGAAAACTAAAACATATGTATTGGAAAATAACACACTGTTGTAAAGCTATTCTATTGCTCAGTTAAAATGCATATTGTTTAGAGTGAATGTTACTCTTCAATAATTCAACTTATTTTAGATAAAGATGTATCCTGTCAAAGACATACAAGGTTGAAAAGACAGTGTTCTTGGCATAAGGTTGCTCCTGTGAAGCACAACCTATGGGTGTAAATCTGCCCAGTCCCTTGGTTCAAACACTGTTTCCAGCTTTGTATATGCTTACTACCTGCTCAGTGGTGAAATGTCAAGGGCCATTTTAACCATTTGGAATTTCTAGTGATGGATATTGGCAAACAACTTGCCTCTGTGAGTAAGGATAACCTTCCGTTTGATCAATCTTGTGCCCGTCACTAAGACTACTCCCCCATTCAATCAATATATACTGTACAATTTGTTTGTCCTAGTGCTTTCTTTTCTTCTCCAGCTCTCTGAATGTGTTCAAATAGTAAACTCCTTTCTCTTTCCATCCAATTTTCTGCCTGTAGCTAATTATTGTTTTTTCTATCAAACATTGCACAGGCTTCGATGCGATACAACAGCATGAGTAGAGATTATAACTAGAGCAATTAATTTTTTGTTTTTTCAAATGGACAAATTGAAATATAATGTCCAACATGCATAATGATGATATGAATACATATTTTAAGTTGCAGTCATTGTTTTAGCCTCTGACTCATACTTGAATTGCATTTTGTGTGTTTTGTGTACACACAGTTATTCATTATCCTTTTCTGTATTTTCATAAAAAATGGCTGTAGTTGTGTATCTGTTATTATACTGAGAAGATCAACAGTTTGGTAGACCATCATTTAAAGCATTTGGAAAAGAAATAGTCATAGATGGCAGATATAATATATTGATAGCATTTGAGTCAGGACTTGTACCATTTGATCATTGATAAAAGGCTCAAAGTAAACCAGGATACAGCACTATAATATTGTTCCATTAAGATTATCTTAACACAAAGAAAAGCTTTTACCCTTTTAATTTCATGTTGGAATAGTCATTATATTGTAATACACAAAGGAACAAGTTTGTAGAAGGCACAATTACATTTCCTGAACAAAACACTTTTGGTGTGGTGATGTAATCCCTGTGGACCCTTGGGCTCCTTCATCCTTGCTCTAGATGAGATGGAGAGTGTATTTTCTAATGACTTTTCAAATATTCTTATGGGGTGTCAGCCACATACACCAATTATTAATTAGATTGATGGAATCCTATTGGGATTGCTTCTTGGTAAGAATGTAAGATGTGCAATCCCCCAGTTACCAGGAAAAATTAAGATGACGAAAACTAGGTTTTAGCACCATGATCAGATTGACATATAAAGGTGTTGCTTAATATATCGAAAGTGATTATTTGTTGATAAGTGCAAATTTGATTCAACAACACACCATGTTTGAGCTTTCTGATTGGAGGTCAAGTACTTCTAAACACAATTTAAATTTGCACACACTAACATGAGCAATAAAAAGCCACATAGTTTTATTAGTAAACATATTTTACATAATTTCCTACCTATTTTCTGTCAGATACTATCTAACATTGTTGTTAACATCTTTGTCGAACAGTGACACTGTTCATATTTCACCAAAAACAGCTTTTCCACACCTGTCATTTTCAGCTTTTGGCTACTAAAAAAATTTACAACCATCTCCAATTTTGCCTGAAGACTGATGACACGTCTCTTTTCCCATCCTCCATAACTGAGTGACTCGTTCTCCTAATGAGTGCTATTAAAGGTAATGCAAGCCATTATAGCACCTCCTATTTATTACAATCATCAATTTATATTTTTAGAATGGGTCTCAACATTCAGTGTCACAATGTCCCATTTCTTATGAAATCCTAATTATGTGTTAGGTAACTTTAACCTGTACAGTAGGCTTATATTTGCCGGAGGAAGGAATTCTGTATGGATACAAAGTCAACATTACTACAGTGTTATAATACAGATTTTATACAGATAGAAATCCTTTGACATTTGCAGCTTGCATGCAGCATATTATCAAACAAAATATGAGTAAATGTACTAACCAAGGGTAATAATGTCATCTCATTGACAAGGGAGGCCATGTTCACCATACCAGAGTAGCGCCATGAACTCTGCTAGATAATTGGAAAAGAAGCAAATAGATATGTGGATATGAATAAATAAGGGACATGTAATTAATATGGGGAACCATCTAAAACACATGATAATTAAATCTGCTATGTTGTCCAATTTGCATGATTAAGATGTTAGTTAGGTTGTTCATTTACGTTACAGGTTGTTCATTCTCAAAATGTCAACATATCAATATTCTCAAACCTATACTTAATTATCTATGGGGTTTTAAACCCATCAACGCAAATGCAATTAACATTCATTTGCTACCAATTAAAATGTGACTTTTAAGAATGTTATTATGCTAAGCAGTATGCTATACCTTTGTAGGCTTTTAAACACAGATGTCACCCAAAACCCCTGAGTGTGTATTCAGGTATGTGTGTTAAAGAGAGACAATCCCTTAGCATTCATATTATTCTCATTCTGTGTTCCCACTATAGTTAGTGGGGTTGCTTTTGTACTTTTTATGGTCAGGTGCAAAGGGAGTATTTGACAATAGAGTATGTGGGTGGATGAGTAAAAGGATGTGCCTGATTTGAAGGGGACATGTTGAACAAGTTGTGACATCTTTATGGTTCTACAAATGCATTGGTAGATCATGGTGCTTGTAATGCCAGTTGTGTATTAGATTCCCCTGGGGGCCAGCGTGAAAATGTATGCATTCACTACTATAAGTCACATAGGACAAAAGTTGAAAACTGAATTTCAAAAAGACAATGTACTAATAGGAATTTCAAGAGCAGATTTTTATTTCATGTTTGAAATTAAAAGTTGCAGTCTTGGCTTTTAAAAGTGTGCTGACAACTATAGAACAGAACTAAGAACTAGGGCAAAATAGTCAGGTAACATTTAATACATGGTAGCAACATGTTGAAGGATCACTAATGTTTAATCAAATAATTGATTTGTTTACTATGTGCTAATAGCCTCCCAATCAAGGCCTGCAGTGGTGACATGCCTGAAGTCCCGGACTAGGATTTCTGGTACACACAGCAATGGTTCTGTGATTCCTCTGACAAAATGATAACTATTGATAACGACTGAGGATGCCAGGGTTATGAAGACCATTTCCCGTTCACTTACTGTGCTTTTATCAAAGCCATCTGATATTTTGAACACTGGTTAGGGCCATGTTGGCACAATTAATAACAGAATTAAAGTTAAACACAAGACAAAACTGTCATAGAATGCACAATTCTTATGACTACTGATATGATGTTCATCTATTTATTGAAGTTAATTGTGTCAAGATAAATATAATGATCTTTTTTTAAACCTCTCGACATGTAGTTAACAAGCTTGGATATATGCTGAATGGTTGCTTTATAGAGTAAACATGTACATTTCGAAGTGTCATATTCTCACTGGTTCCAAACAAGTTTAATTAATCAACTTTCGCAGACTTAATGGAAAAAACGCAATATAGTTCGATAAGCATAATCATATTTTAATGATAAAATAAATAAAGACATACATGTTAAATGTAAAGTTCTAAGAAAAAGCAGAAGATAAAAATATTTCTCTGGATTTCAAATGAAATATTAGCAACATCAAAGTGTGTGTGGTTGCGATATTGAAAGCATTGCTTTGCTAATTGGGATCTTTGGCATCTCGGTCAAAGGCCCTAAGTACTGAGTCTGGAAAAACATGAATTTAGTGGATAAAGACAAATTATGCATGAAAACAGATTTGATGAACAGAGAATGTATGTCTGGTAAATGTAACGGTCACTTCTACAATTACTTTTTTTTCTACTTAAATATATATATATATATATATATATATATATATATATATATATATATATATATATATATATATATATATTCAACTATGAACAGATACTATTTATAAATGATCTAGTCTGATAGTGGGAAACCGTTTTAATGTGATCCCAGTGATTACAATAAATATCTGCTGGACAGTATCTGGACTATATGCAGCAGTGATGCATTATATGCAGCATTTCTATATTTATGAGGTCTCACAATTGAAAACCCATATTGAACACCCAGTGTACCTGAAAGTAGATTAAACTTGACCATCCTCTCTGACTAATAAAGTCCATTCCCCGAAGGGACGGGAGACTGACTGCGTGTGTCAAGTCTGCAGTATAGTAGGCTGCTGCTGAACACTAGAGGGCTCTCGCCTTAACATTACCGAGCTGAACTCACTGCTCTTGTTTTACACTGAGAGTCATTCTGCTAGTGCACCGTCTACTGTATGGCTCCAATTAAACGTGGAACAACCTTATCATTTCCAACATTAACCCTACAAGTTATCATGGAAGCCGTGTGTGTTGTTTCACCCATCAGCCATTGTCTTCAAACAATACCAGCTGGCAATACTGTCCCCTGTGTGTTGCATAGTCTGTGTATGCTATGGAGCTATGAAGTATTGCTTTGCGTACCAGACTTTCTGCATCCAAATAGAGGGCACTTTCAGGGAAAACCTACTCCGTGACAGTTATTCATGACACCAAAGATTAACGTTCTTTGCTTTTTGTAAACCGTTGTTGAGGTGGATATTTTTTTGCAAAACAGTGCAAGGAAGTTGAAAACACTTTCTCTGACTCGAAATTATTGAGCGTGAATAACATTCTGAAACACATTGTTTTATTCATAGGTAAGTGTGCAGAAATGAATATGCATTTTAAGAAAATGTACTGCAGTTGCCTTAATTGCACTGCCAGTCCTGAAAAAGATCTGTAGACATATCTGCACAAACACATATCTATATAATCAGCTATACTGAGGAAAAACACAGCAGGAAACCCACATTATGTAAAATACACAAAATCCCCGGCGCATGGTTCCAATTACAGTCGAAGTTTGAATGTATTTTCACCATACATAATTGCTAATATACGAAGAACCTTTTGTCTTTCTTACCAAGTTTTAAATATTTGGGTATCAGATAACCCTAAAGACCTCAACGATTAGCCAAGTAAACTGATAAGTAATTTCATTAATTACATGGATTGTGGAGGTGTGTGGCGGGAGGCAATAACAAACGCTTCCTCAGCTCTACCACCAGAGCAGAGAATCAAATTGAAATAAATGGGTTTATATTGCCATGCTCGACTGAAGAAAGTAACATTTGACTTTATCCTTTGAAACAACACTCTTCCGCTCGACCATTAAAGTTGTGTAGTGTCTGAGCGCGTGCATTAATTTCCGAGGTTGTTGACCTGCCTCTTCAGCCCAATGAAAGCGGCAAAAGGGGAGGCTCTTCCCATGGAAAAAAAAATTCTCCATCTCACCACTTTTCTAGTCAGCAAGCAAGCCTGTCGGAGCTTCCATAACCAGTGCAGGGTTGCTAAATTGTAAGGATTTCCTCCGCGTCTTCATACTTTGTTATTGTTCCATTGTACGCATCTGTGCTCGAATGAAAGAGAAACTCAATTTCAATGCATTTAATGCAGTTTTCAAAGCGTGAAATGGTGCAGGCAGTGGGATGCGAGATAATGTAGTAAGTACGAACATGTATTAACAGGTGCATGAATGTTTTGGAGAACGTGGCTTTTTATCCTTTATTGATTGCATGGTTACATCTCGTTATGCATTTCAAAATCACTCGGATTGCGCTTGTGCTCACCAACTGAACACTTAGTTGAAAGAAAATGTTCTCTACTGATCGGCTACAGAATTCTATCAAAACTATTTAAGAAGTGGACGTGTTCAATGTCAATGCCTATTTTGTATCTGGGAAAGTAGCTCCGTTTTAAGAAAACGAAACTTAGCCCACTGCTTAACTTATTACCAAACAGTCTAATTAAGGCAATGTCCTGACATAATTTCATTGGAGCCATACCCCTACAACCTGTAAGTAGTTAGCAACTTGTCTTAATATTTGTATTTTTGGTCGTCGACAACAAATGCATGACTAACACATATATTATTGTAAAATTGGACAATAATTCTTCATTGCTTGTCGCCTACGTGTTGGCTTCTGTTTGACCACTATGCAGACTGGTTACAGCCCGGCGTTATATCTTGTATGGAGCTATCCACTCCGAGCAGTGCTGAAAATCAGCCGGCTAGTCACGAGCTAAGTCAATACAATACCGGTCTGTATGTTGTTTAAGTAGAATTTGGCTACAATGTTTGGATATTTATATTTTTTATATTTTTTTCCCCTTAAATAACATAGAGTGAACGATATGCACCACTCATATAGATCCATTGGTAGATAACATTGGCAAATAATTAACATTGGCAGCAATTCGTTTATGCAGTAGGCTACACTGATCTGTAGCACGGTGGGCTATTTTCACTTGTTATTTGGCATCGGGTTTGTAGTCATGCTTTGCTTGGCAGCTGGTAGGCTATATGAAAGTCATCGATCCAGTAAGTAGGGATTTTGCCAGTATGTCTATACAAGTCCAGTGGGGTAGCGGGGTAGCTATACATCAACATTGCTTATATGCTTCACTTTTACAAACCAGTTTATTACAATCATCTGTTGTCGTGGCGGGCGTAGAAAGATGTCGATGCACATTTGTAACTCCAATGCAGCCACAACTGTGTTTTTACTTCAACTTTGTATAGACGCAGGAACGGATTTTCACCGTTGAGCATTTGCGCGAGAAATTGAGAAGTTGGTCCTATTTATTATTTTATTCCTGAGAATAATTATTGTTATTTTGCGCGTGGATTTTATATTGTTTATTTTAAATTGCATTCACAACGACAAACCTTCCCTTTTTTGTCTGTAAAAGCTATCTTCAAATCATATGATTTCTGTGAGTGCAGGTCATTGACGTCTTAAGCCTACGCACATTGTAACATGCATCTCTTTCACATGCTTTTGCTAACAAATAACCTAAAGTAATGTGGGCTATGCTTTTTTTATATATGTTACTATACGTTGCAAATTTGTTCAAATGTAAGTCTAACACATTGTTAACGCAAATGCTGCATATCTACCTTTCTTCAGTCAGCGTATTAAATAGCTTATATACTTTTCATGTAACCACTGGCTGTATAGATGTAGCAGATATGTTGATAAAAAGAGCGTATCGTATTACTTCAGGCATGATCTCATCGCTGATATAAGTAGGCTACTTGTAGCGTTGTTGAAATAGTACATGGTCTGGGTCTTCTATGCCCCCGTCACGGTGGCATGTGGGGCATTTGGTTCTTATAGTTAGAATGTTTGCTGAAAAGCATTTTAATTCATACATTTGATCAGTCATCATAAACAACATGTAATTGCTTAGAATATTTCTAGGATTATCTCCAGAACATCAGATTAAAGATGGTCAATCTCATGTATCAGACTAGACCAGATGAAGTAGACTAGACACACATTCATTTACTCTACGTTTTAACAGTCTGATATGGACATATGATCACAAAGGGTTATGCATGCTGCTGCTTAATACCATTCATTATGAAGGGAACTAACATCAATAGCTCTTCCAGCTCCTGTTAAAATTACATAGATGGCAGACAATTCATTTGCTGTTTGATAAACAGTTGACATTATAATTGCATATTATTGATTATTATAAACTTATGCAATAAAGTTTTTGAAAATAATTTCCACTGATGTAAAGTGAGGTCTTTGATTGGTCTCTCTCATGTTCCTTCTTTTGAATTCTGTAGTTTCCTTGGAATTTCTATGATTAAAATGCATAACCTCTGTTTGCTCCCTTATAGATATTTCATTCTGCCGCAACACCAAATGGATGGCGCTTGTTTTAGCCTTCACTCTCACCATCCACAATGGAGGCAAATCAGACCATGTGAGTGACCTTTATCGCATGATGAATGCAAGCTCTGACGCTTAAATCGAGAAGAAACAACCTTTGTTAATCATCTAAGGGAGAGCTTTTGATCTTGGGGGAACGCAGTGTTGTTACAATGCCCAAACGGTCCGAGGAGATGCTGACAGATCTGTGGACTTCCTTGCTGCTTGTGTGGATTACGTGTGTTCCCTATACATCCATGACTCCCATCATCAGCCAGTCCAAAAGTTTACAAACTGGTTCTACTGCGCTCCTACATGGCCTCGCCGAAGGACAAAGAATACTGAGTCGAGCCAAGAGAGGATGGGTTTGGAATCAAATGTTTGTGTTGGAGGAGTTCTCTGGACCAGATCCAATTCTTGTTGGCAGGGTGAGTACTGTAATTGTCAGCTGTATATTAAGCTTGCTTATCATGTGGAAACATTGATTCAGCCATTTTAATGCTCCATGTTTTTTTTAATATATTTTTGCGGGATTGGTTAAATGTTAGTGAGAAACACACAGCAAATGGCCAAATCTCATGCAGGGTTTTGGAGAGAGCAAAAAAAAAAATATGTACAGCCACCAATTATGTCTAGTGAATATAAATAACTAATGCTGCATTACATTCCAATAGTGACCTACAGTGCCGCCTTTTATACAGTATCCAGTCTCTCAGCCACAATATTGGGGGTTTGTTTTCCATTGAAGTGTTTTCTATTCTCATAGGAAAACAAGTATTAAAGTGTTTTGTTGTTGTTGTTCTTGTTCTTGTTGTAATGTTTCATTGTTGACCATTTGAACAAAAGACTTTACAATCCAATGGATGAGGGTCACCTGGTTCCTGGGCTGTGTTGAAGGAAGGCTTGTTGGAAAGCCAGGCCAAAGCAGCTTGTTCACAGCTCACTGCAAGGATGCACCTGGAGAGTCTCAACCTGGCAACTACCACCTCTGACCATTACCCAACTACTCTGGCACAAGCAACAGAATATTCCATCAAGGATAATATCTGACCCCCCCGTTGAATGATTGACACATACTATAGAGCAGTCAGTGAAGTATTTATTTATGACTTTATTTATTGCTGCTTTTTTATGCTGTCATGTTATTTACTGCTGGTAGTTTCAGGCAAGTTGTTATGACAGGGAGGCTATTATATATTGGAATGATTGCAGCACCTATATCTCAGTTCCAAGTCCACCAATATGAAAAACACATCATTTTATGAACAATCATTGCCAAACATAACAGCAATAAAGAAGGAATTCACGTGGAACATCATTCATAGCAACATAGGCTTCATGGGTTGGTTCTGTGTCTAAATATTCATGGATTGGAAACTGTAGCCATACAGTACTGTCTGAAAGCCTGAAGTTTAGCTTATTTAGCACTCTGACTCAGTTTATTTTGAGAAGTTACTGTCACATGGGTATATCAATAAATCATTGCTCTCGTGCAACATTTACACCTGTGTTATCTTAATACAATGGCAACGCAAAACCATTGTTAAGTGCATCATTAATATTGTAGCCTCAGTTAAACAGCCTCTGTCGGCTTCTCCAATGGCTGTTCATCAGAGAGCTGAAATAAACACACTGGATGCCGGCAATCATCTCCTAGGTGAATATTTAAATAAGATGGAGACAGATTTTGGTATGCATGTAGTGAGCTACATTGGCCTCTGTGCTGGATAGAAATTGACAGGCGAGTTTGTGGGGAATTAGGATAACAGTAAAATCTTTCAGGGTTTAGATGCTACCATTGCCTCTATTCCTGGTCACGGGTGGTTCTTAAGCAACTTTTCCAATGCCATTTAAAAACATTTGCATTTGTAAATTGAGGGACATAGCAAGGTCTGCAGGAATGAGTTATGGGTTGAGGATTGATTTGACTTGCATTGAGAGAAGGTGTTGATGAGTTGCATTATTTTTCACAAGGTTAAGTACTCATGAGCATGGCTGGCAGAGCAAAGATAAGTTCAATGTTGCAGTAAGATATGACACTGTATTGGTTTAGGACCGTTCTCTCTCTCTCTCTACCTCTCATCTATATATCTCTATCTCTCTCTGTTTCCTTTTTCTCTCTCTGTCATTCTCACGCCTAATTAAAAAATGCATCAAATGGGAGTGGGAGGTGTGATTCAAATGAGTCATACAGATCTTTGTTTTTAAGTGCAGCCTATGGTTGTGGGTTGATTATTGAGGAACCTCAGGGCAAGATTAGACTCATTTCATCCTTTACATTTTATTGCGCGGCACTCAGATGTTTAATTATACATAGATCTCCTGTCTTGTCAACGACCAAGCTCCCCTTGAGTTCCTGCTGGCATTGGAAGGAAACTATTAGCATAAATGTACAAAGTGAGCATGGCGGTGTGGGAGTGGGAGATGGTCACAATGCGTGACAGCATCATCCTTGCTGTTCTTTACAGCGCCACCATTCTGACATTGTGATTCACTGAGCTGGATCTGCGTCACCCTGTGTCACTCCCATTTGAAGGGCATGCAGTACCTGTAAAACTGAAGCTGACAAGACAGCTGTGAAAGCGTGTTGCTCGGATGTAAAAGTGGTCTGCGAGGAATTGCGGGATTAGCCGTGACTGAGCAATGGCACTAAAATAACTGCTCATTAAGAGCAATGACTGTGTGCAGGTGTGGGGTCAGATAAAGAATTGGAGAATGTCACATCACAAAGATTGCCGTACAGTGTATTCTCGCATCACTGTTTTTGTGCGTATGATTATTAGTCTATTTTTTTTTATTTCCCTTAATCTTTCAGACTACCGATTGAATTTCTTACCCAACCAATATTTTCATGATTACATTTTTTCTTTCTTTGTGATTTTATCACTTTAATGTTGCAAAATGCCCTTTCATTTCCGTCTACAAAACTGTATGACGTCTTACACTGTAAACAAGAGATTCTGTTATTGAGCAAATCGCAGTTCTCCTCAACAAAGCAACATTTGATTTTGTTTGTAAAGTGTCAGATTGATTATAGTCTGTGACACATAGCTCTGATGCAACTTTCATTTCCCTGTTCTTTGGTTCTCATTTAGTGTAATGTGTTTAAGAATTGATAATGATGGACTCCATTCTTCCCATTATAGTGCTGATGTATCCAGATGAAACAAATCCAGCCTGATTCTGTTTCTTATTGTCTGATGCTTTTATCTGTGATACAATTGTATGTGTTTTGCACAAAAAGAATACATAATAAGCCATTAATATTCAACAATACTAGTTACTGAACAACTAGCATGTGAGGACTGCCAGTAATGGCTTTCAGTATAAAACGAGCGAAGAATTTGATGTATATAGAAATATATTTTTGTCTGCGGACAGCAGTTCCTTTTGCTGTGCCAAACAAGTCACATTATCCGACACCATGAGATGTATAGGATGCAATTCCTGCAGTAGGCCCTTGATATAGATCTCTTACCCCGTGTCCCTGCCACCTTTTCATTGGCTAGATGGACACTGATCTATCTCACCAATAAACAATAACAAAGCAGCGCTTCTAATTAATTTACATCACCCATATGTTAATGCCGTTTTAGCAGCTGCTGCTCTGCTTCACATTCATGTTGAACTATTTTCCCTGAGTATATACTCACTTAGGCCGACAACTGTCATTACACTGCTCCTCACAGGTGAAAAGACGAGTTCTGTAGAAATGCATCAAGTCCCAGCTGTTTGTTTATTCCATGACGGTACCGAGGAGCTGACTGAAGTTATACTGCTATGTGCCTGTCTATGTTGGAGGATTGGCTTTCTCCTTCGGTATGATGGGGTGATTAAAGTAAGTGGGGCTCTTGAGTCCTGGAAAGCTTGGCCTCAGGGGCGATTGAGTGGGGTTGACGGCGTTAAAGTTTTGTCGTATTCGACATCAATAACCGGTTCTCCGCAGTTTCCGGCGCTGCTGCGGACAACTTCATCCTTGGGGCTTTCTGACGAGGGGTTTCAACAGATCAAAGGTCCTCCTCCTGATTCCCCCTCGATTTTGCCCTGCAAGTGTGCCCTGTGATCGGAGATCTCGCAGGTTAATCTGCATTTTCTCAGGTTAGGATGGAGTGCAGGTTTTAGTGAATATCAAGCTTTAAGGCTTCAGAAATCCTGAAAGTTAATGATGAGCCCAAAATGATACGTAATGGCTAAATCTGCCTTAAGTGTAACATGTATTAGTAATGTAGCTTACATGGCTATGTACTGCCTTTCAGCCACAAACACATGAAAATTATTGTGAACTGGAACTTTCAATTCACTTCTCCCCTCGAAACTCTCTGCCAGGCTCTTCCCGGTGTCCTATCCCTGTATCTCCACTGTCTGTTATCTTGCTCTGTTACTACTGGTATATATCACAGAGGCCTTTATATCATTGGAACATGACCACAGTCCCCCCCTTCCTCTCTACAATGACTGTAATAAAACACCAGGCCCTAGCAGTGAGCCTGATTGAGCTGTGGGATCACATTAGTGCTTCCTTGGAAGAGGCTGACAGGTTGTCTATTGCTCTGTGTTGTTATCTCGCAAGGTGTATGTGTGCTCTATAAAGGGACAAAGGGACACCATCTGAAACGAGGACAAAGTATAATCTAAAGCGCCAGGGTCGTGATTATTAGTGTAATTGCAAAAATCCTACTGCAAATGCTTGTGACCAGGTGTTGTATCATTAAAAATGCACACAATGCAGGATTTAAATAAATAAATACCTGCATTTTTATTTTCCTCTGTCCTCTATCTCTTGTTCTGTCTCACTCCAGCTCTTTCCCACACTCTCTCTAGACACAGAAAATGTGTACGCTGTGTATATGACGACCACCTACACCTATGGCAGTAACGCAGAGAATGTGCCTGTGTAAATCCTATGGCTTTATCCTTAGATAATGATCAAATGAACACATGCACGCACACGCGCAGCGCACACTCATGTCCGCACTGTGTGCGGACATCACACGGGATTTAACAAGACGGTTGACAAAGAAATCCGGAGGATGCTTCAAGGTCACCGTTGTTCACACCAAGGAACCTGGCTAGCGATTGGATGGCCAAATTCGCGACCATTACTCACAAGTGTTTTCAGGGTTTAATGTGGATTCTTAATAAATGGGTATTTGTGATATAACCTTGGAAAGGCTTGCCGTGATTAGCTCTCCCATGTCAGTGTTTGTGAGCTGATGTGTGGCGTTAACCTCTCCTCTAGTGACTGGCGTCTCTGCTTCCTACTTCATGGCCTTGGTTCAGTGTGTGGAGGCGGTGCTGGTGCATTGAGCGGCTGAACAGAGTCGGCTGGCAAAGTGCCGTGAACTCTGCTCAAACTAATCATTGGAATTAAGCAGTTCACCTCTAATGCTCTGCGTGTGCATTGCTTTGGCTAAATCATCGCTTTTCCCCAGCAAAAAAACAACAACGAGACAAAGCCATTCATTTCATCTTAACAGGCTTAATGCTTTCAGTCTCACCGTCTTTTATTGACATGCTATCCAACATTGTCTTCTGAATTTGCTAGTAAACTAACCCCAATTATTCTGGGGATATTATACATGCACCTGACGTGTAGCCCTGTCGAGCTCTCATTATGGAGACATTTTGGGATGTGACCTTTACACCACCTTCTATGTGTGAATTTATTGTAGGACTAAGTTCATTCTGAGAAGGCCCCAAACATTGGGCATATAGGATCAGTTTGCCGTAATTGAGGTTACAAATGATTCAAATCTGATTAGTCAAATCTACGATTATAATTATCTAAAACCTACTAATTGGCCTCACTTGCAGTGATCGTGGGCAGCTAAGATACCCATTGAGCCAGTAAATGTTTGGCTCTGCTCTCAATCCCTCTCCTATGGATGGCATCCTCTGCATGAGTAGGCTGCAGGCAGCACAGCTTATCCCTGTGCCTCTGCTCCCATACACAGCCCAGGAGCCAAACTGGGACTACAAAGTAATCTTGTTAAGAATGGATGTTGTTATTGTGCGACTTGATGTGCATTTGGCTTCACGGTTAGCTAGGAGCACACGTGGGCTGCCTGAAGAAGACAATGGGCAGGGGTGGGTGGAAAGCCTATTTCTGAAGTTAAAAAAATGAAAGCCCCGCCCCGTTTCCCCTCGCACCTCCACTGTGTGTACCAAAATAACCGCAAAAGGGAACATCAACAACAGCGGTGGCATTTGCTTGAAGAGACATTGTTTTACCAGTCCACGCTACTGTAGATGATGGTAATCATATCGGAGGGGGAAGCTAACCTTAATCACTGTTATGCAGCGATCACGGTGAGCATTCAAAAGAAAGAAGGAGAGTATCCAAGGAGAATCAATGGCTCCAGTCTTTTCTTAGTGACACTGCCTCTGTCCATGTCTGAGAGCTAACAGACTGTGCCCCTGACCTTTATCACAAATGAATTATTTCTGTTTAATGATCCTATTGCAAAACGAAAGGAGCAGCTGAAATAATAGCTGAAAGAATAAACCACCTGAAAAGAGCAACCTACTGTAGCAGTCTTTCTCATCAACCCATTGCACGTACATTTAAATCCTCTGAAAATGTGTTTAGTTCTATTTGCATCTCCGTGGTGTCCATGGTTCATTGCAATTCAACAGAAAAGCCTTAGAAAGGAAGATTAAGTCCAGAAAATGGAACGGATCTACTGGAAAGTAGTCCTGGCAATGGAGGCTTCATGTGTGAAACCTAGGGATACACTATTTGCAGATTTCTTTTTTCTTGATTTTCTTTTTTCTGGATGAGGGAGTGTGCATGCATGAAAAATTCAGAACGTTATAATATGAGATCCAGATGAGTCATGAATCCTTAATGATAATCAGGACTGAATGTGTAGAGTATTGGAATAGTGCTAAAAGAACGATGGCTTTCTTTGTTAACCGCCAATTGTGTTGGTGAAGGGCTTCTGTTTTATACACATGTGCCATTGTACAGCATCTCTTTGCCGTATTGTGTTGTTCAGACATGTGCCCTTGGCTGATAGAAAGCAAGAGGGACGGGAGGAATAAGAATAAGCCACAAATATGTGAAAAGCTCTGACTTACAGTACAATGCATTATTCTTGGGGCATAGCTCTAATGGTAGATCATCAGTTTGGTTATGCTACTGAGAAGGACACGTATGATCATGTCCAGACAGATTTACAAGATAAGCCTGAAAATCGTTGTCATTATATTTCCTTGCTCTACACTTGTGTCATCCAATGGACCGCTTCTGTGTCTTTCTAGTCAAGAATCTAAGGGAATGTGGTCTTCCCATCGAGAGGATGTGTTCAAAGTCTGTAGACATTATTCTGTATCGTGTTGCATCAGCCTAAATCCTATGTTCATCTCAACCTGGAGCTGAACACAAACATTAAGGAGTTCAACACATAGTGAGAAGTGGCACTACCTCAAGTGGTTGATCATTTAAATAGCACGTCCAATGTGTTAAAGTATTCATCTTCTATCAGCTGCTCACTGCTAGAACTGCATTTACCTGCCGACACACTTTGCACCAGTAAATCAGTTAACACATTTGACTAATGCAACAGAGATATTTGGAGACCTTGATGTAGTGTCCATATGGTTCTGTATTTCTGTAAATCACGAAGCCAATGTGTGACGTCAACATTTAAAAAGTGGTTGATATACACTGATATTTCACCTTGCCAGAATATTTCTAGTAACAATTGTATTGTATAAAAGTTTCGATTAACACATGGGGAAACTATAACTTGACCTAGGAACAACAAAACAGTTACCTACAGTGCCAGACAAAAGTTTGTCTGCCACATAATAAGCAAATAATATGTTAATATTATAAAAGCATCTCTAGCAATACAATTATTTTTTGCTCTACACCTTGACTCTCTTTGAAAGTGCATTGGAGCCTGAGGGAAGGAACCTTCTCTTCCCAAATGTGCTTTGAGAGGAAAGCGAGGAGTGGAGGAAACAAGGTGTGAATCTCAATTGCATTTTTCTTGATTCCTCCTGTCTTCTCTTATCGCCTCTTTCTCAAAACCCTCTGGATGAAATAGCAAGAGCAGAGAAAACACTGACCTTCTCATCCAGTGGGTTTTATGAAGGAGATGAAAGAGGACGCAACGAATCAAGCAAAGCAATTGAGATTCTCTCAAGGACAAAGCAAGCAAGCATTTGACAGCTATTATCATTTCATCCAGTGCCTGAGTGAGTGAGTGACAGATCAAGCAAGCTAGAATAATTCCGTAGCCTGTCCAGAAACAACCTCTTGCCCCCACACCCTGGAGGCTAAACACTTGTGAAGATCTGAGGGGAATTGTTGGGTGTTGACTTGCTAGGAAAGTGTTACCATTGTTCCATGGATAATCAGTCTGAAACATGTTGCCTGAGAAAAGACATAATTGGTGCCAGATTTCTATTCATTTAGATGTAAACATTAGTCATATATTCAGAGTAATGTTATACAGAGCAACATAGAGTATATAAATATATATATATATATATATATATATATATATATAACCGGCTGGGAAAATTCAACCCACACACATGGCATAGCAAGTACTATGTTCTACCAACTAAGCTAAACTGGGCCTTGTCGAATGGAGTTGTATTTATATTTACTTAACCAAAGATCTGTCCTGTATTTTGGCTTTCAAGAAATGAACTATCTAGAGCAAAGTAGCTGTAATCTGACTTATTAGGGTTTCAATATGTATACTGTTGCCTTTGCTTGTATTTCCGGTTGTTCTTTTCCTGATGAGAAGTGGAAACTGCTGAACCATGTACAGACCAGCATAGTGGTTTTGGCTTACTAGCTGAACACTCCTGTTTGGGTCTTTGTCTTGCATTACCTTATTAGCAGACAACAGGTGAAGAGAATTGAAATACATTTTTTGATGGGACATGAAATGTAGCCATACAGGTTAAGGGTGGTAATGTTTTACAAAGGGTGTTAATTTCATTTTTTTCAATCCTCACCCATTCTCTTCTCACCTCTTTCCAAACAAAGATGAGGAAAAAGATGAGGAGTTTAAAACTGAAGTATTGTCTTGGCCAGAGCACCACTTCTAATTGGCTTGGTGGAATCCTGGGAGTATTGTTATACCTATATCCAAGTGTATGTATGGAATTGGCCTTGTTCTTTCTAGATAGCCAGGATCATACAACTCTTAAATGTTTGGGTTTGGCATGCATCATGAAACTTGAGGCATCGGTTGGATATTTCATTCGGTTTTTGGACACACCAATTTGCACTGATGTAAGCATGACACACCCACAGCACCTCATCATGCTGATCGGGCCGTTTGGAGCTGGAGACATGCACAGCCAATTTAAATCGCTAAATTGAACTCTGAGCATTTCCTAACACTGATGGTGTAAATCAGTGGTACTCAAACACTAATTGAGAAGGTCCAGCCACAAGTCTTCAAGATCAACATTCATTCCTGCATTGTTGTTCAGTCATTTGCAGTATCCTATTAGTTTTCGATCACACGCATTTCATTTAGAAAATATTTTCAGAATCAGGATCATGACAAGATCAAGTTAAATACATGATTGAATTGATAGAAGCATAATAAAATGATATAATGATTAGCAACTCTGTGATAAAAGTGAAACACTTTTTTATGAGACATTTTGAGAAATGTTTTAAACATTATGTCAAAGACTTCATTATGTTGAGTTTCTTTATTTTGAACCTAGATAAGTGGTTTTACACACAACTTTTAGACACAATGATTTGATTTTGCTAGCTTACATTGCCAAAACATTGTTTAAACAATATATATATATATATATATATATATATATATATATATATATATATATATATATTATTATTTTTTTGCTTCTGCTGTGAACATTCATTTTATAACTATAATCAAATTAAAATATATATAAATCCCAATTGAAAGAAAGTGTTTGTCTTCTTTTGTCCCATGAAATCAGCTTAAAAAGCTTAGTAACTCACAGCATGAAAATACTTCAACTGAATAATATTAATTTACCTGCATTGTGATTAGGCTATATATCTCAATTTACCCAGTTGATGAAAATTGATTTAACATTCCATTAAATTATGTACTTGTATGGGTAAGACATTTAAAAAAGAATAATTGATTGCATAATTGACTCGTGAATGTAAATTGTTTATGTGATAAATGTTTTACCACGTATGTTACCTGAGGACACATTCTCATCTCACAGCAATGACCCGGGGAATAGTTACAGTGGAGAAGAGGGAATGAATGAGCCCTTTGGAAGCCGGGTATGATTAGGTTGCCTTGTTGATATGAGGGCAAGATTGAAAATATAGCCAGGACACCAGGGTTAACACCACTACTCTTACAATAAATGCCACGGGAACTTTACTGGCCACAAAGTGTCAAGACGACTACTGAATGTCCCGTCCAAAACACATCCCCATACTCACGGCATGGTCCGGTTTACTACTCTGGGATTAGGTTTTTGAACGGGGAGGAGAGATTGTGCGCTCCTGCCTCTTCCTCGATCATCTAGTCTCCCATTCATGGTCTGACCCTGCTCAGCTTCAGAGGCCAGGCTGCAGTAAGATACAGTCTGCCATGTGCCTCTGGTATGTCTCTCTCAATTCCTTTACAGAAAAATATTACAATTTAATGATGTTAAACTCAAAATAAATCTAACAATTGAACAGAGCCCCACTGAGATCATTATATACACATTGAGGTTTCTGGTATGGTTTTGGTATTTAAGTGTTGTGAGACCAAACCTGGTACTGGTATCAAACCTGGTACTGGTATCAATCTCAGCATTCTGGCATTGTGATAACACTTGTGGATACATGTTGTTCATTGATTATAGACTTGTGTGGCACCTGAGGATACAGTACCTTTATATACAGTGACTGTTTTAATTTCACAGATCAGTATCTTCATAGGTCTTAAAAGGTATCACACTAACATTAAAAAGGGGATGACATAGCAAACTGGTTGCTATTTCTGCATCTATTCAGTCATGCACCATACTACTTCTTGCCTTTTCTATGTTCACCAGCCTGGTGATGTCCGTCCAATCACAGTAAGCCGTTTCCTCCCTGTTAAAAGGTGTGATCCTGGCAAATAGGGGATGTCTTGAGGACGTCCAGTGGACCATGACTCAACGTCCTGACGTTCTGGGGACAAATTTTGGTCTGTAAGGATGTTTATCAATGTTTTCCTGGGCAAAAAAAGAGATAATGTCATGTTTTCTTATCTCCCATTCAGAGAGATACACAGTGCATGCTGTGAAAATGCTAATGTCAGTGGCTATCCGTCTTGATGACCTTTTCCTTTTGTTGAGGCACAATGTTTTCATAAATAGCATACTGATATCCTCAGCTGTGTAATTACTGCACTACAGCACACTGAGTGTCTTTATTAGTTTTCTGACAATGACCTGCATCGTCACTGCCGGCGGGTGGGGAACATACTCCTGTTGTCTTGTGTATACAAAGATGATTCCCTGTGTGCCATCCTCTCTTTTCATATATTCCAGGTGGGCTTATGAAACTATTAATGAGTGCAAAAATATTCAGCTCAAATGAGTTCGATTTCTGATGGAGGTCAACTTCAAAATGTTTGACTTGAATATCTTTTTCTCAAATAGACATTTTCAAGTAGGTTATAACGCGTTATAAAATGAGAGGGTTGTGGTACCACAGCCATGTCACAACTTTTGATTTTATATCAGGTTGGAGAAAAGCCAATTAACACTGAGGTTATGACTGGCTTACTCTGGCTGTTCTATTATTCAGTCTGAGTTCTGTTCCTTTCATTTAATCAGGGCAATGATGTTCAGACATTCAAATATTCAAATATGAACTCACTAACCTTTTCAACAATGCACTTAGTGGGGGATACTAATTTCAAGGTAGCCTGCTCATCAGCAGACTGAACAAGTTGGTCTCAACGCGTCTGGTATTTCTTATTTGTACCATTTAGATTTGTGTCACATCTGATCTGTGAGGAATCGGGATAATTCTTTTGGATTGGATTATCATACTAACATTTAACAATGCAGGAGGAGGGAGAATTCATGCTTTGTTTCATCACTGGTAGCAAGGATGCTGCATGCCAAAAGGGTCGGTGCATATATAATTGAATCCCACTCTCTCTGCACTAGCTTTGCACTTGTCGATAAGGATCACGCTCTGCAGGTTCGGCTCTTGGGATTAGGGCAGAGGCGTTTGATCTGAGTGAGGAGCGGGAAAAGGTTGGCATAAAATCACAACTCCACTGAATTCATTTAGAAAAAGTCTATGTCAGCTGATTGTGGCTAATGTCACATTCCCAGCCATAGACATAGCCTAGGCTTCTGTGTCCTTGGGATACCTTTGTCGACAGGAAGCTCATAATATTAGTGAAAAGTGCTAGATGTTTTTTTTTTTCTGTGCTCGTTACACACACCTCACACACACACACAACCGGGCACAGGTTTGCAAACAAAAGCATGTGTGTTGCTCAAATCACACTGGCTCAGCATCCAACCAGTACAGGATGTTTCACCACACCAGAAAGTGTACTTGCCTTTTATCATACAAGCAGAGGTCTGCCCGGCAGATAACAGAATGCCCTGAAGTGCCTTGGATCCACTATCAGGGTCCGCTGTTCCCGGCTGGTATCCGTGCACCTAGTCAACACAGTCAAGAGGCTGGATGTGCCGGTTACGGGACATAATTACTACTAATGACCATTAGAAGTTCAGTTTTCCCCCTCTAGGGGTTGGAGAAAGGGCTTTCGTCTTATCAGTTGATTAGAGCAAATAGAGGGGGCCGGATCCTGCATGTTAAGTAAACGGGGGCTATAATGTGTTGCATTATCTGGGGAAGACTAATGGAGCAGCTGAGAGTCCATCTCCTGCTAATGTATACCACACGTACGGAACTGCTTACGAGCCCCATCAAATCTGGACAAATGGGTTCCCCTGCTGAAATTACACCCCTCGCGCAAGTTTCAGGGTTTTCGATTTTTCTCTATAATCTGTCTGTAGACTCTGGTTTCTCTCTTTGAAGGACCTTGGGTTTATAGCACTTGCGTCCAATTATTGATGGCACTGTCGTTGATTTTTTTCTCGCACTAGATTCATTTGCATATGCAAATGAACAATTGATATGGATCTTCCCCTCTCACAAGAACGTTTTGCACGGCAAATTGGCAAGCAAGTAATTACTTATTGACAGAATCATATTTCGGAGGAAATTATAAAATGAGGAAGAGACTGGGCCAAGTTGAAAATCTTTGCTTAATCGATAGGTGAACGTGAGTTGAGGGAGAGAGCACTGCCAATCAAGACTGAATAATTAACTTGATGCGCGGCTTCAGCTGTGGCACATTGTTATCAGCCTCCCGCCCACCTTCAGCTGAAGGCCAACATCAGTTGGTAATGCTATTTCAGTAAAGTTAAGTACTAAATTATCAGGAAATGTAGCCCCCCTCTTAACGCGCATATCATTTTAAATTAAAATCCGATAATGCACAGTGCTAGAATGATATGTACGCAAAATAATGTTTATTTCATTTGGCAGTGTCCTAAGGCCTGTTTTAAAAGGCCCACCAATCCAATTTGGTAATGGCTGGAGTTCTAGACAACTCTATAACCAAGCAAATGTACCATGTGACCTTGAACACAGTAACCTCCGGCAACCTTGAACACTGGAAGTCACAGAGTCAATGAGCAATTAATATTACTTTGGTCAGGCACTTAAAATGGGACTGTGACTGTTAGACCTGTTGTAATTATCCCATGCATAATCCTCCATCAATAATAATATTTCCTTTGTCTGCATCAGCCATTAATTGCTAAATATTTTCTATGCGTTTGCATCAGCTCAATTCCCCCTTTAATATCTTCCTTCCCGAGAGAGTGGCACCACAGCCAAAGAAAGAGAACAAAAACCTGTGCAGCTGCGCTTTCTACCAAGTAATCAAATCCCTCATTTTTCTTCATCTCTCTGGGACCACAGGACCTTTAAACAGACCTATGCACCAAAAGGAGGCACCATAGAACAGAATTATAATTCCAATATAGTCTTGTAGAGAAAATGTAAACAGATAGCTGGCTGCAAAGCTTACCCCCTATTTTCCCATGAGACCAGCAATAAAGTAGAATAGATGTAATAGTCTAAATAGCTTTTTACCCCTGTCCTTTTTTTGCTCCAGAAATTGAAAACTGTGGGCTAGTTAGATGCTAGGAGGAGAGGGGATACTTTGTGATTTATGGGAGAGGGGGATTTTGCCATGAGCGTTAATACGGTTTGTAAAAAGAATACAATGTATGAGTATTGATAAGTGTAAATGGTGTTCTACAAAGCTGACATCCCTGCCTTCCCATACAATAAGTCTCTGTTT
Source organism: Esox niger (assembly GCA_016801105.1). Lineage (NCBI taxonomy): Eukaryota > Metazoa > Chordata > Actinopteri > Esociformes > Esocidae > Esox > Esox niger. The sequence goes on along the minus strand of JACXGJ010000917.1, from coordinate 13,593 downwards.
TGTCACAGGCTTAATTTCAGAGTGGTTAACTGCCAGACAAGAAGGGGAAAATAAACAAACACAGTCCCCCCAGATATCTGAACAAGTGCAAATTGGTGGCAAACTTTGATTTGTATGAGCGCTTGTTGTGTATTGGCAAATCTGAAATTCTCCAGGCAAGATATTTTTATCCCCATCCATTTTCTCTGAATATTCTGTTTGTTGCCTACTGTCTTGGGGCAGCATTTGTTTTGTGTCTGATTTTGTTTTCCTGTTTGAATTTCAATCCTTATGGTTCACTAGTGAGCTGCTTATCATCATTCTCTGGCTATGGTTACAACTGTTGTAGTAATGACTAGTGATGAAAGTTATGGAATGCATACAGTCAGGGCCTCAGGGCATTTTTGATTGACAAATCATTTGTTTGTGTCCTTATTTTTAAAGGGCAACAGTCGAATGACAAAGAGATCTCCAAACTGTTTGGATATAGAGCTGAACGATGGAACTGGAGAACTTTTGTTTGCTAATATCATAGACAGTACTATGGTTGAGAGGACAGACCATCCATAATATAATGGTTATAGTTTTACCCATGTTTTAAGATTATGCAGTAATTTATTTAATGTGTACTTTGTTTAAAATATTGAATATTAACAAGCTTACATTTTGGGTCATGAGAGGGTTGCGACAAGAGAGACATTTATAAGTTCTAAACTTTTAGACGTCTACGCCAAAATTGCTTAAAAGGATTGCCACTTTAATTATCAGATTTTTTCCATTTTGCTGACAATGTGTTTCATTGTTTAAGTGTTATAGTGTCTCTGTGTACAGAAATTGTTCTTTGCATGTTTCGTTGGAAAGGAAATAATTAAAGTATGATGTCAGGCAGTTCTGGGTTTTGAGCCATTCTTTACTATGAGCCCTTTAATATATGAATGCCAATTAGGAAAAAACAAGTTTCATCACCCAAACACAATAATTAGTCAATAGTTGTTTATTTCCATTTGGATTCACTTGTAGTTTCGTGGTAATTAAGCGATGAGAAAAATAGAGAAAAACACATTTTGCTAGTGCTTTGTTTTTCCTGCTACTGATGCTTGGGGATTCATTTCGGGCTCAGGCCGTGTATACCGTATGATCTACTGTCCTGACCTTTCGCATACGAATCCAATATTGTGGAGTTAGTCACTTAGCCTGGAAGAAGGCTTCTGTAGGCAGTTAAAGTGACAATCCCAACTGGCCCTACAACGTGTGTAAATCAGGGAGTTGGGTCGGGCCAGGCACTCTGGCAAGCAGCTTTGGGAGTGCCAGGCAGTGTGACTTCACTGTGTCAGAGGGCTAGGAAGCCAGTGAAGAACAAGTCATCTGTCTGCCAGACACTGACGTTGTAAAAGTTGTCCTCAGGCAAGGACTCCCTCTGAACAGCACGAGGAGTAGGTGTTAGCTGCGAAGTGTCATGCGCTTTCTCCGCACACACATAGACGGCCTGGCACATAGTGGAGGCTTCAAAGAATAGGTTTGCCTAGCACCCCCCCTCTCCCAAGCAACAATCCATTTAGAACAATTCAATGCAGACTTTGTGATGGGATACTTCGGGCTGAAATGTTGTCGGTGCAGATCACTGGTGCTTGTCTGATATGGTGTTATAATAGGTATTATAGCCAGCTACATGCATGCCTCATAGGTTGCTGCAAACTATTTGTTTCCCATTTGAGACTGACTGTCCCAGTTTGTTGTTTTTTCCTTCTCCTGTCTTGTCCCCTCAGAAATAAGTTGTACTTGGCTGTGATCCCTCAGATGACAAGCTGTTAAATGTCTATCTGGCGCCCCAGTTAGAGAAAGCATGAAGTTACTGTAAGTTTAATGTTGGGCGCCTGGTAACCGTGCATGGTCATGAACAGGCTGTGTTATACAATGGCTAATCAAAAGCTCCGCCGTGTGAGTGACAGCATCAAAGTGGATCTGCATACTGGGGGAATTCTCAAACTTTCTGATTCTCTGCAATTAAGTCTGTGTGGGAAAATTGCATGCTGTGATGATTTCTTTCAGCAGGCACAAATAGCACGAGCACTTCTCAATTCTGCTGCTTTGCTTGTGTACATTATTCTGAACCCCAGGAGAGCCAGGAGTTGAGAGAATTAAAATGGAAGAGAGGGAACTGAAGGGTGGAATGGAGGGAAAGGGAGACATACTGTATTTTCACACCATTATTGTTGTCGTCTTTTTACAACACTAACAATGTTTGACAAATTATACATGGCACAGAAAAATACTGTTCTCTCTCTGTGATGACAACAATAGACCCCTTAACAAAACACATTTGCTTTTTTAACCAAAAAGGCACTGCATTGAAGGTTTCTGCCTTATTTGAAGGAGCATCTCTACATCTTAATCTATTTGCCGTAATGCCACAAATAAGGCATTTATGCCTAGTTATCCCTGCATTATCTTTATACAGTAAATTCAACTCTGTGTTTGGCTTTTATCCACCCGTACGTTTTTTCAGGTCAATAGATTTCCCCACCTCATTCCTGTGTATGTAAGCACTTTTGTAAGCATCTGGAGCGACTAAATGGATATTGGAACCTGTTATGGAATCCAGAGAAGCATTGGACAATGGTGAGATTGATGAGTGTTTGGGAGCTTTCCCTGTGACCCTTCCGCATCTGGTAGGAACAAAGTCAGGCAGGTGTGACAGCCAGCATCCATCTCCCAGTCAGGGGTAATATGGAGGGGGCACCCCCCTTCCTGGTATTGCCACCATTCCAGGTAGGACTCTATTTGCTTCAGTGTCTTCCATCAGGCTATTGGTTCACTCTCTTTTTCGATTAGGACAACATACAGCTTCTTATATTTTGGGCTGCATAAAGTAACAACTCTGATTCCAAAATGGTGCAAAATATATATTAATGTGAATAATAGGAAATAGGCTGATTGGTGCGCTATCTAAAGATAATATTACAAGCCGAGCCCTTAACAGGGTATTTTCAGCATATCATGTCTAAGTTATTTGATTCTGCTGTAGGCCTAGGTACAGTAGAGCACTGGCCTGAGAAGGGAAAGTGATTCAATGCAGTCACGCAGACTCCGTCATGGTGAAAGCAGCTCTATGCCATGTGGCCCAACAGTATTGTTCGAGTGCGTTCCCCTGTGGAGCCCTGGAGTAAAGCCCTGTCACTGGCATGGAAAATCCCTCTGTGCCTCTGCTCTGATGTAAATCACAGGTAGGGAAAATTGGAGCCTGGCTGATGACCCAGCCGTCTGCCGTGAAATCTCTGTTGACATTACCGTTGGACAATTCCAGAAAAAGGAAATGAAACAAAAGACATGCACAATTGAAAAAGTATTTTTTGACTCCTGTTTCTTCCACTGTGCTTCTGGATTTAATCACACAGTTTCACTGTTTTGTCCTTTACCAGCTTCCTTTTGCACATTTGCTGCACTGAGGGTATCAGTCCTTTTACCTGGTTAAAAAAAGATCTAATTCACCTGCTCGTTCTCACCGTCACAATACCCCAAAGGCCTAACCCGTTTCCTTACTTTTTCTTGGGTAACCTTTTAACAGACTAAGATATTTTCCGGATTTGATGGGGAGATGAGAAATGAAGTGAGGTAGCTAGGGAGATGAGTACATGAAGCAATTTCCATGTTCTTCTGCAATGTTGGGAGGAAGAAATTACTGACTTACTTTAGCATATGCTGTAGCAATATTTCGTTGAAATTATGTAGAGTGATGTGCTGGGCTAAAAAGGGAGCAGATTATATGAATGTTCGGGACCTTGTCTGTTATTTTGCTACATTCTTTTGAGTAATGCAGTGTGATGTGAAAGGTCAGCTGTTTTGCCATGGGATAATGTTATATAATTCTGGAGAGTTCCTGTGTATTTTGTCTCAATCGACAGAGAACTGTGAACCATGTCTCAGAGCTACAATGATAATGCACTTAGATGTCTGGGCATCTTTCTAAAGAAAGAAGAAAAAAAACTGCATTCACTACTGTCTGTGGGAGGGTATGGGGATGTCTTTCTCTCCAGTCGTTGGTTCCTTGTTCTCAGCAGTGTGAAACACATACACACAAGCATGACTCACACAGCCAGTGCTTCAGCTTGTAGCTGCCGTCCACTTGGAGGTGGTGTGACATCTTAAAACACAGCTTTGTGTAATTCCACATTCAACTAGACATCTGCGTTGATGGTGCCGCCTAAGTGAGGGACCTTTTCTGTCCCCTAGCTATCTGAAGGGAGCTGCCAACTGCCGCTGTGAAGATCACTGCTTAATTGTTTCCGCTACAGCAATGCATCTTTTTTATTTTTTTCCCTCCTCTCCTAGGAACATAAAATGGAACTGCTATTTGCATGTCTAATGACACTAGACAACCCAAGCTTCTTAAGGGAGAATAATGGAAAGATACAATATAAATCTGACCAATAACAGATATGCTTGTAAATGACTGCAGATGCTTTCCTCTTAGATTGCTGCATATACAGTGCCCTGATGGAGAGATTTGCAAGACATTTCTATAATAAATACACCTTTTGTTGGATATGTTGCTGGATTTTATCCATAGCCATAAATTACAGACCCTTTTGTTTATCCGTTTCTGACATATACATCCGTCATACATTCCTACAGAGAAAACAAAACAGTTGTCCATGTTCAATCAAAGTCCATTATTTTCGTATTGACAAGTTGCCCAGGGGGGCACCTGAAGTTGCAGTGGTCTCACAGTTTTTCAAAGGGCGTGATCCCTTAATAAAAGCTTTTGCACTGTAATATGTGTATACATATTATATATATATATATATATATATATATATATATAATTGATATGCCATGACTAATTGGTGTACATTTATACCACCATAACATTATAATCAGTTTGTAATAGTGATTTGTTTTTGCAACATCATATGAATGTTACTGTAGACTTAATTTCTTCTCTCGATAAATACTATTTATGAATAATCTTGATATGGCTTATTTTAGTTTGGACACATATTTTGTGAAAAAGTTATAAAGTACTCCTTGGTACTAAGAATGGCCCAGGGCTGTCTTAGCCTTGGCTCACGCAAGAGTTTGTTAAACTTGGGCTAAGATTTAAACAATTGTATTCATACTTGTATTCCTAAGCCCTTGGCTGATGGATAAATTCAACCATTTAACATTCTATCTCTGACAAGCTACAAATATTATGTTATTTCTGGCATGCAAGTATTGTAACATGTACATCACTGACATGTGATCAATTTTGCACTCCCATGATTCAAATAACAACTTTCTGGCATTGTTTAATCAAGACATTCACCCTGTCTGCATTTGCTTAGACAACTTTGTTGCTACTCCTCAAACAAAGAGAGAAACGGTGGTATGAAAATAGTAACATGTGGTGGAGAATGTGAACAGTTCCACCTTTTGTCTCTGAAAATATATATTTCAGCTAGCTGAAGCTAGCTTCAGCAGTTACTTCATTCAGATAAAGTCAGTATACTTAAATGAGGAACATTGGCTGAGTAATATGACTGAAACAGAAAATACAATGTAGCTGTTGGTAATGGCTCAGGTCAAAAGCTTATATAAATTAAGTGAAAGTGCAGCTTTTATGATTGGACGATATACCGTCAGTGCTTTAGTTCATGAGGCTGGTTCCTCGTGGTTATTTGGTCACTGTGTTTCTGGGAGTAGCCCTGAGACGTCAATACTAAACCTGCTCTGGAGTAGGGTCAGCTAGCCCTAAGCTAAAGTAGGTGATAGCTCACTTCAAATGTGCTATTGCAAACACTTAGCCCTGGGCTAAGGAGGCTCTTAGCCCTGGGCTAACGTGTTTTGTTAACATGCGTTAATCAGTTCCAAAGTTCCATCATTCTGGCAGCCCATTCTTAAATATCTATCCACATCCAGGGTCACTGTCTATGGGAGAAGCACAGCCCTCCTGCATACATCCACAGAATGAGGCACAAATGCAGTTCCAAGCAAGCGGCTCCTTGTTATTTGGAAGTGTTGTCGGTTGGAGAGATGGACAAAAGGGAAGTGCACTGTCTACGCATGAAGTAGACAGAAACCACGTGTTGTATGTCAAAATGTGTTAAAGCAGAGTGAATAATTTTGTGACCTGGAAATTTCCAACGCAACAAATTACAAAGCCTCATTGACAGCATCCCAGTCTTTAAGCTAGGATCTGCTGGATTCCACAATGCGTACATTTTCTACCAATCATCACATTTTGCATTGCCACTTTATTACATCGAAGTGTACAATCAAAAGACAATTTGCAATTTCAGTCATTGTTAAGGCTAAAAACAAATCAAACCAAACATTAACAAACAACCCTTTCCCCTTTCTTAGTTTGTAATGAGGAAGGTTGAAGCCAAGAGATTACGACACCCATTTGCCAGAAAATATTACAGCTCAAAATATTTTATATTAAAAACAAGTAAAAAGGAAAACACAACCAAAGCCTTCCCAGTAATACAAACTCAGAGGTATCTACATAACAAACCAAATGATTAATTATTAATGTTCACACCGCAGATTGTGTACCCCTGTTTGATTTAGCTATCACCACGCAGAAAATATATCTAGGTTTACAAGGAAAATAATTATGTTGCAAGCTGCAGAAACATATTATATAGTAGGAAGTTAAAAGTTGTAGGTTACATCAAGCAAGTATAATATTTGCCAAGAACCCACTCCAAAGAAACGGGTGGTTTTGCCCTGTTTAGAAAGTCACTGAGCGTTGGGTATCACATTAGTTGTCAGCTGCTGCAAAAAAAACAACTATGCCAACTCATGCATGAAGATATATGTGTGTCTAGACGAGCAGGAAAGTCAGTCATCCAATATTGTTGAACATTGCAGTGCAGACACATTGTGCTATACACATGCTTTGCTTTTAGTGGTGACATTTACAAAATCACATTACATATTTTACTGAATAATGGGATGCCAAAAGTATCTTCTCTCCTATCCTGTTCATTCAGTTTTTCAACAATTTAAAAACCAAATAATGTTTAAATATGAATTGCAAACAGAAGCAGCACCATCTGGATAACATCAGCCAACAATTCCACCATAAAGAAATAATGCATCAACTGAAACGGGCCACAGGTTTCATCCGTACCTTACGAAATCAATCTCATTCTGATTTGATGAAAAAAAACGATTGTGCTCCTTGATTATTGTTGTTTTGTTCTGTCTCTTTCTTCAGCATGTGGTCTGAGCTAAATAATGAGGCTCACAGGTAAGCTAATCACATAATCACCAAATAAAATGTTTAAATTGTGCCATGCGGTGGCGTATCTGTCATTTCACCATGGCTTGACGTATTAATTACGCCATGTGGTGCCGTATTTTAGCTGTCAGTCAATGCAGAGTGTGAATTTCACCGTGACATATGGGGGGTCTCTACTGGGTGCACATGATTGCTCGTGCACACAATTATGTTTATGGGCCTAACAGTAAAGATGTCATTTAACATTAATAACAGATAACATTTCAATGTTTCATGAACACAAACAGTGATTATGCTTGCTGATTTCTTCAAAAAGTTGTCTATGATGCAAACGTCATCTCCAGAATAATTCCTACATCTAAATAGATGCACGAGATAATACAATGTGTTTGTTACCTGACTTCAAATGAGGACATTGGCAGGTTTTTTTGCACATCCCAATATTGTGAAATCCAATGTGTCCTATTTAGCATTTTTAGCCAAGCCTTTCTGCATTTTATGAAATTGCTCAATCAGCTAGGATGTACACATTGTTGATTGATACAGACTTGATTTTAACTACCTGGTATAGACTCGATTATAACTATTGGCCACAAAATTGGATTTTACAGTGACCATTTGGAAACCCTGGAACAATTCTTTCAAGTGTGAATTGTTCATTTTAGTTTGACCTGCTGGCTGCAATGAATTCTACTGCAGGATTAATACCTGCTACCATGGCTCACCAGGAAACATGCTCAGACCAGCAACTGCCTATGAGGCAACATAAAGAATAAAAAGATGTCCAGAACGAATAATGAATTATTGAATATTATCGATGGACACAGCTTTCTAGAACAAAAAGATACAGAACCAACCTCTGCTCAACATTTCAAGTGGAACAAATGTTTGGGAATAGTACTATACTGTAGTTCACAAACCGCTTGTCACTGCAGTCAAGCATTTGACAAATGAGGCCAGCTACACAGAAATTAATGTTATAAAATGAAACAGAAATGTTTATTTGATTTCAGCTGTTATTTTAGTACGTTATAGTTATCATTGCAGAAAATCGTTACCACTGTATTTCAAACAAAGTGGTTAAATTACTATGTTCCAAACATTAACATATGCAGCATGGTAGGATAAACCCACTTCCCATTTTGCATTTTTCATTCAGATAAGGAGTAGGCTAGCTTTGTTAAAAACCTAATGCTTGAACTAGGTTTATAAACACGAACTGATACATAAACCATTATATAGTAGTGCAAAACACAGCTCAGTGGCCAGAGCATTGAGCCACCACCACCTGTAAGCTTACTGGTTTGAATCCCTGATGTGACAAGGTGAACAAAATCAATATACAAAATTGAGCCTAATGAATGGTGCTTTCACGGGTGCCATTCTGTTCTAAACAATCCCCTAAAAAGATTCATTATACATTTGGGGGAAATTCGGGAAAGACCACTGGCTGTACCTGCTATAATAAAGCTGTTGTATTGGCAATTAAATTCATAGAGAAAATCCAATAGAAAGAGAACTTATGTAGGCTAAACAGGCTTTTAAAATATGATTAAATTAGGGCAACATTTGGTTACTATTGATTCCAGACATGCAGGCTGCTGTAGAAAACTGAATACTGAAAAACACATGTAAATAATATAGTATAGGGCATAAAATATAGGTCTGTAAGTGTGTAGAAAAGTTTGGCCATACTTACCTATTCACTTTGTGTGTGTCCATACTTATGACTGGTACTGTATATTAAAAATGCTCACCTTTAGCTTTCAGAAAGTGTGAGCTACATTATAAGATAATGACTCGACAAGGTAGGTATTAAGGCAAATAATCACTAACGTACCCTAACACTGACACAAAGTTACCAAAAAAGGTGTAATATTAAAACTCCTTTAATATATTAAAATGGTTTTGCCGGTTATATTACTGTATGTTCTTTGGGGTTTTCATCCATAACCGCCTGTCTCACAGTTTTTTCAATTACGCCAATTACATTTTCTCTTCCTGGATTTTTGCTATGGATAAAAGCATCTGCTAAATTATTAAACTGTAAATGTAGGTATTCGTTTTTGACTGTAAGATTTGATGAAGGCTTAAAAAAATGTAATGACTATGTGACGCACAGCATCCATCTCTTAATTCATTGGCACTGCTACGGCTCCTTTGTCTCTGCATTCTACATAATGCAGAGGATTCTACTTCAGCTTAGAGCTCGTTACACATGCTCTCAGAAAATGCATATGAAATGCATACTTGTCGAGACATCAGTAGCGGATTGATTTTCCCAGATTGGGAAATTAACACGGTGAGTGATAGTTTCTTATATGCCATAGGTTATTCGCCCTCATAGCCTGCGAGGCCTTTTAACTGTACTGAAAAATCATTTTCTATTTCCAAGTTTCTCTCATCAAGCAGGCAGCCTGAAATACACCCTGCTCACACACATACATACACAGCAATGCATGTTCTCACACAAATACACACACGTTACATGGATGAGCACATCTAATTTCATTGTCCTCTTAGACTAGTCTGGTTTCATAGGCAAGACAGACAATAGTAACCGTAAATCTGGAATACTAGGGTACTGTTACATGTGGTAGAATCACTGGGCAAGGGTGAGGCCAGTTACGTTTAAATAGACTGGTGGCTATATTGATGATTATGCTAGACAGGTGCATGAGACACATGCAGTTGGGGGGTTCCAATCCATGGAGAAATAAACAGTTTTTTTTGTTGTAACAAACCTTCCCCAAGCATTAACTCTGCGTAACCATTCAGAATATATACTTATCATTAACCTCAATACTTATGATTCTCTAATCCTGACCCTCTTAACACCTTATAACTTAACCCTGACTATGAAATTATAAATACATAGTAGCATTTACAAATTTTAATCATACATTCTGCAAATGTTTTATATTTGGGCTCTGTGATCCCTTTGATATGAATCAATTGTCTGAAGCCGTAGTCTGACATACATGTAACATAAACACAATGGCAATCATTCCATTCCCTTCCTCTATAGGATTCTGCATTGAGAAGTTGCGGCATTCAAGCTAGTGGATGTAACTAATTAGTGTACCTCTCACTGGTGGAATATGTGGTTTTCAATGAGGACATTTTTTGGCAGATTTGATTAAAATGGTACTTTCACAGGATGGACTGCAGGGAAAATTGTTCCCAAGAATAGCTAAGTGTATCATATATCATGCATTGAGCCATCTGTTCCTTACATTCCAAATGTTATTGCAATATTTAGAATTACATATTATTCATGTAGGTATAATTAAGAAATTAAATTGTCCAAATGAAAATGTGTCTTTATAAATTGCTAGACTTCTTGCTCAGAATCAAGTAACTACAGTAAGTAACTACTTGGTGTAGCCTTAAGGTGAAATACGGTAATGTAGATATATCATGAATGGATCTGTGGGATGATTAGAGTGAACAATGCAATGATCATAAGAGAACATATTGAAAATACTATAATCATTGCCATCATTGTACCAGCTGTAAACAGGGTTTTAGTTGGATCACATTTCCCAAATGTTGTATTCCATGTCAGTTGGCTATATCCACTCACAGATACAGTAGCTCACATTCTCATCCTCATAGGATTTAAAACGCAAGTCCTTTGGGATAAATCTCGCCACACAAATCAGTCTTTTTTTAAAGGATTTAAGCTTCCAGGGCGCATAGCACAAAGAGAAGACATTCTGTCTGAAACCTTGGCTAATTGAGCCTTGCGATGGGATTCAGATGAGGAACTGCTCTGACATGTTAGACACCAGCTGACACCCAGCCTTACAGGGTGACAGGGCCTCCCTCTCCCTTCCCCTCCCTCTCCCTGCAGAGATGAGCAGTACATGCCCTCTCCACCACTTGCCCTGACAAGGAGCAAAATCATTAATTTGCCACGTAGGGGCTTAACGCTGCACTTAAGTGTGGGATCTGTGGCCGACGGGGATAGAATGCTCATCATTAGGATACACTGATTGTTCCTCCGATTGCTATAAAAGCTCATCTTGAGTAGAGAGTGACATTTTCTCCTGAGCTTGACAGTATAAGACTCATGCAGCAGTGATTGGAGGTACATCGTAGAGTCCAGTTTTCCTCGTTGGGCATTGAGGTTCACGAAGCAGTGAAATGTACTGTACGTCAATTTATGAGTTCTAACATGTAGATGGTTATCATAAACGGAAAAGATGGATAAATAGATGCAGATTTGGAAGTCAAGATGTGTGAGCAGTTTCTTTAATAATGCAAGGTGGTGGTTGTGACAAAACTATTTCTATTAATAAATGTCCTTATGATTATTAAGTGCAGTCTTGGTCTTCAATGTATTTCAACCCTTTAAAACAAATAGCATGTCGCCGGCCTTCCTTTTGATTACTGCAACAGCTGCAAACATCTTTTTAACAACAGTATTGTCTTTTTAACAACAGTATTTTTGTACCAATGTATTCACATGGACGTTATTATTAACAATAATCCATAATCAGGTAAACTTTAAATGAAAAGCACCAAAGCAGCCACAGCTTTTCCTGTTAAAACAGATTTTTTTGTGATATTGAGTCAAAAATGTCTTTGCTCTTTGAAACCATTAATGATGTTGAGGTGAACTGTTGTCCTAGTTTGAGCATGTAAACCTTTGTAGATGACAATAGAAATCCTGTTGTGGTCAATTAATTAGCAAGCGCTTAATTAGCAAACCCTGCTTTGGGGCTCAAATGATTGCTTTTGCAATTTTATAACAAAAGGGGATATATTATATGTAGTATTTTGATGTTTTCTTGTGTCTTCCGATATCTTTCATATATGGAAACTGCCCCAGCTGTTTCCCAAAGCTAATAAGCCAGTTTACTGTCCAGTTTGTTTGTCAGACTACCTTGAAAGGTAGTGTGGCTGCAAATGTGTGGTTCACTTGCAAAATGACAAACTGTCACTTTCACTAGCCAGCCTTGAGTGGAGCCATTAACGTGTTTTACACACACCGTTGTCACTTGATCGCTGTCACTTGGCTTAATCTGACCAAAGGGGTACCACTTTCACGTATCTAGAAAAAGTTAGTCTAGAGATTTGTGTGCATTTAGGTTACTTTTTAATAATGATATTAGCTGTGGACCTTGAATGATTGCTGGCTTAATACAATTGAAAAAAGCTTAGTTGTGTTAGTTGTGTGTAGTCTACAAAGTAGTTGGATTTTGGTTCTTGTTTCTACAAATGTCATTAATATAACAATGACCCCAGCTGCTTGCTGTATCTAGCAAACGATGTGGTTCGTCTGTCTGGCTACCTAGAAAGGTTGTGTGGTGGCAAATGCGTGCTATGTTCACAGAGTGATAGGGGGATGCAAAGGGAGAGGAACCTGTAAAAGTGGAGGAAGAGATAGAGGGGGAGGAAAAGGGAGAGCACACCAGATGGGGAAAACTACATTCCAAATTTGAAGTCCATGCACTCTTTAAAACAAAGTAACCTTGTAACATATTTTCTTCTTGTTTTTTTGTTATGTCTGCTAGCTTAAAATGTATGAAATAAATTATTATTGAATAAAAACATTGTCAGTAATTTACTGCAAAATCCTAGAATTGTATGTGGGTCCAAAAAACATCATAACAAAGAAACAATAAAGAGACAACATTTTGAAACATGGACTTACTTGTCCAATATACTGGAATTAGTGGTGACTCAAATCACAAATAAAGTTTATTGTCAACAGTTCATATTTGCACGTTGTTTGTTTGAGGGGTTCTAAAATGAACCTTCTTCTAATATTTCAATGTACTAACAGTTTGCTGGTAGATTTGTGGAGTGGATTTTTTTGTGAAGTTGGGGTGTGGCTTTAAGATATATGCACACAATGTCCATGTCCATTAATATGAAAATGTGAAACTGGAAATAGCGTTTGTCTAAGGCTTTTCGCAGCAATTTTGTTGTTGTGTTTCTCACACTTTGGATGGAATTTCACAGATTTAATTCCAATTGTGCCAAGTTTGAAACACTACTTTGCTAAAAAACGAAACGGGCTTTGTTTTCTTAACCTTCAACAGATTTCAACCAGAAAGATATGTTGCTGTTCTCCAACCACCTTCGACTGAATTAGCACTTTCCCATGTTACCTGTGGGATTTTTACAGGCAATCTCTAGTATATACAGTTGCTAGCTAAATTACAGAGCTAGGTCCTAGCTAGCTATCTACATCATGCAAAACTATGTTGGAAGAAAGAAAGCTAAACTCGCGGGTGTCTTGCTGACATCTAACATACTGACTGAAATGGTTTCTCTCTGTGTGTGACTTCAAATGCATCCACAAATCACAAATTACTTCTTGCATCACCTCTACAGTATTAACAGAACTAAATAAACCCTTTTTAAGACATTTA
>JACXGJ010000916.1:46733-100505 GCA_016801105.1 Esox niger | reverse complement strand
CACACCCAGACAGAAGCACACCCAGACAGAAGCACACACAGACAGAAGCACACACAGGCAGACTGACTTAAAGACAAAGCCACACACGCAGGAAGACATCACAGTATTGGTTTGGAAAGAGAATTAATCAGATCCCACAGTGGTTATTCATCATTTCCCACTGATGGGAAGTTAATAGCCAACGGTGGTTGCTGAGTGCTCCGACTGGCTGCCGTCTGTAAATAAAAGATCCATAATGGTCTTTATTGAAGGCCTTGGGAGGTACCATTCAAATACAATGTTCTAATCAAGCCCCTGGCTCAGCAGACTACCTCCTGCTGCTGGATTTTGCTTCTGCAGGGATAGTTATGCAAGCTAACTGACTGCTCGCACACTACACGTCCTAACAACAGTGACATAACCAACTGACTGGTCTCACATAGCACATTCCAACAACAATGACATGACCAACTGACTGCTCTCACACAGAACATCCCGACAACAGTGACATAACCAACTGACTGCTCTCACACGGCACATCCCAACAACAGTGACATGACCAACTGACTGCTCTCACACGGCGCATCCCAACAACAGTGACATGACCAACTGACTGCTCTCACACAGCACATCCCAACAGTGACATGACCAACTGACTGCTCTCACACAGCACATCCCAACAATGACATGACCAACTGACTGCTCTCACATGGCACATCCCAACAACAGTGACATAACCAACTGACTGCTCTCACACAGCACATCCCAACAACAGTGACATGACTAACTGACTGCTCTCACAATGCGCATCCCAACAACATTGACATGGCAGATTGCTGTTTTTTACAAACTGTCACTGATTAGTCATTACTCTACAGTCACATCTTTTTAACTTAAACTGTTCCTGTCTTTACTCATTGTATCCTTCTTTCTCAGAGACAGACTTCCCCAAGATGGCTGGGGAAAACTCGTCCTTTGATGAGGACAGTAGTGATGCTCTTTCTCCAGATCTGCCGATTGGTCAGGACTCCCCCCTGGGCCCTGGCCCTCTGCCCCCCTCTCCCGACGCCCAGGCCTGCAGCAGCAGCCCCTCACCCACACAGTTTCGCACTCAGGTTCCTCCGCCTCCTCCTCCTCTTCCTCCCGTCTGTGGGCCCTTCCCACCACTAATGTTGACCAATGGGGCAACAGCGCCAACAGCTCTAAGGCCCACCCCACCACTGATTAAGGTGAGTGGCAGTTGTCAAGGCCCATTATGAGTCTTGTACCAAAGCCCAATGTTTTATTCGTTTTGCGTTATGTTTACAGTTGGCTAGTACAGTGGTTAATCCACCATGTTACTGACCCCCCCCACCCCCCCAGTCTCAGACTAAGCCCACGACAGAACGCCCCCCTCAGCGATCCAAGAAGCCCAAAGACAACAAGCCCAAAGTGAAGAAGCTAAAGTATCACCAGTACATCCCCCCTGACCAGAAGGCGGAGCGCGAGCCCCCACCTCAGCTGGACTCCAGCTACGCCAAGATCCTCCATCAGCAGCAGCTCTTCCTCCAACTGCAGATCCTCAACCAACAGCAGCAGCACTACAACTACCACACCATCCTCCCTGCACCGCCCAAGTCAGTGTGTTTGTGTGTATGTGTGTATACAACTATCTCACAAACAAAAAATGGACTGTAGCCTGAGTAATATCCTGTCCACACTTTGACTTCATCCATCAGTCTCTCTATGTTCTCTCCAGACCCCCAACAGATCAGCCCCTTCCTTCCGCCAGTGGCACTTCCCCCTCTCCAACCACACCGGCCCCATCCACATCCTTGTCCAGTCAAGGTGCTCCAAGTCGGCAGAATGTCACCCCTGTGGGACTGGCCAAACCAAGTTACTTGCCTCCTAACCTGGACGACCTGAAGGTGAGTACAAGCCTTTGTATTTGTTCTGTTTCCTAATTAACAACCAAAACGTTAATTGCTGAAATTGATCCCAGACCAATTAACAAATAATAAAAACCCACACCCGTTTAACAAACCGAAACACAGCCTAGGAGAACAAACATTGCAGGCTTTAAATAACAAGAAACCAAGCAAGCCGTAGGAAATAAGCAAGGCCTTCACTGGAAAATACATCATCTGGATAGCAGCATATATTGCTCCAAAACCTGTATATATTGTTCAGCATTTATGGTGCATTCACAGATGTGCAAGTTAGCCAAGCCATGTGCTCTAATGCACCCCTATACCATCATGGATGCTGGCTTCTGAACTGTGCGCTGATAACAAGCTGGATGGTCCCTCTCCTCTTTCGCCTGGAGGATGCAGCGTCCATGAATCCCAAAAATAATAAAGAATTCTGATTTGTCAGACCACAGGACAGGACAGTTTTCCACTCCGCCTTAGTCCATCTAAGGCATTGGCATTTCTAGATATTGTTTATATATGGTTACATTGCCTGATAGAGATTTAACTTGCATTTGTGGATGCTGCGATGTACTTTGTTCACAGACAATGGTTTTTGGATGTGTTCCTGAGGCCAAGCAGTTATACAGAATCGTGAATCAGAACCGTCTCTGATTTTAATACAGTGCCACCTCAGGGCCCGAAGATCACGGCCATCCAATATTAGTTTTCTTAGTTTCAACGTTGGATATGTTGTCTTCTGTTTTTCATTGAAAATCTATTATTAAATGATATGTGCAAAATTGCATTCTGTTTTTCTTTGTTCTATACACAGTGTCCCAGCTTTTTTTGAACCTGGGTTGTATTTGATCTATTCCAGAGCTGGCACGCCTTATTGGTTATTGTCTTTTCAGGGGCAGTAGCAGGGCTGTAGCAAAAATGTGAAATGTCTCGGGGTCCCTGAGGAGTGTTGAATACCTATACATTTGTTTTGAGTCTTATTTCAGGTGAACGGTTGTGTCTTTGCCTTAACTTGGTATACAAATTCAATTCGTATTTTGTCGTATGAAACATGCACTTACGTCACCCACACGCCGTAGCAGACCGATACCCATTTGTGTGAAGGATCCGTTTCCAAACATTTCCCATTTTTTTCTCCCGCAGGTGGCTGAACTGAAGCATGAGCTCAAACTGCGGAGCTTGCCTGTATCAGGCACGAAGAATGACCTCATCGAGCGGCTGAGAAACTACCAGGAGCAGCAGAATGCCGGCAGCACTGCAACCACTGCATCAGCAGGGGGGGGCACGCGGTCTGGCGCCACAGCTTCCAAAGCCCAGCACCCCACACAACAGCAACAACTCTCCAGAAACCAAACCCAGGCAAAGTCCTCCATGGTCCACCAATCAGGGGATGCAGGTGTGGTGACCATGGCAACATTCCCATTCGTGGCCACAGCTCCACAGCAGATCATGCACTTTGGCAGCACCAGTTCCTCCCCGCCTGTGTCTCCTGCCCCCTCAGAACGATCGTTAGCTGGGATGAGTCCGGATGAGACGAGCTGCAATGGAGACCCATTTGGGGAGATGGTGGGTCTCTTATCTTTACAGGTGTAGCATAGAGTCTGTTTCCAAGAGCATTTGGACAGTGGATATTTAGCTCAACATTTTGGACACAAAATAATACAATGACTATAAAGTTAAAATGTCACATTATTTTCTTTAATTTTAGACACATTTGAACATAGATCTCCCACTCACACACACCGATTTTAGTGATTTAAAGCAATGATTTTGTTCTTTTTGATTTGTGAGCATTTCCCTTTCCAAATAGGTAAGCTGCCCCCTCACCCAGCTCAGCCTCCATCCCAGCCACAAGCAGCTTGCCACTATCAAAGAGGAGTCAAGTTGCTCAGCCCCCACAGCCTGTCAGTTCACTAAGGCTGCCCTGCAGAAACGCCTTCTGGTGCCCACAGCAATGCAAGTAGCACCTCCTTCTGTGGACAAGGACCAGATGCTCCAGGAGAAGGACAAGCAGATTGAGGAGCTGACCCGCATGCTGAGGCAGAAACAGCAACTGGTGGAGACATTGCGCTCCCAGCTGGAGCAAGGCAAAAGAGGGGGCCGGGATGCCCCCCAAGAACCCCTGGTCAGGGTTAAGGAGGAGCCCCCGGATTACATTCCCAGCTGTCCTGTCACTTGCTCCCTGACTCCTCCCAAGTGTCACGCGGAGCTCTCCAAGGTGACCATCAAGCAGGAGGTCCGGGAGATGGAAGATTCACTGGAGGCTCCAGCAGGGTTAGAGCCGACCTCGGGAGGTCCACTTCAGTCAGAGCAGATCCAGATCCAGGCAGAGCAGCGATCGCAGCTGGAGCATCTGAAGCTGCAGCAGACGCAGCAGATCAACGCGCTGCAACTGGCCCAGCAGCAGGCTCTACAGCAGCTGCTTCTACAGCAGAACCAGCAGAACCTGCAGAACCTGCAGAAACAACGCTCGCAGCAGAGGAAGAAGAAGTCCCAGAAACAGCAGCTCAAGCAGCAGCAACTTCTGTCCCACCAGCAGCAGCAGATACAATCGAAGCACCAACATCTGTTACAGACAAAACAGCAGCAGCAGATATTGCAGTCACAACAGCAACAGCAGCAGCTGAAATCACAACAGGTCAGTGCCAGTTAAAACAACCAAAGGGCCAGTTGTTGCTTTGTCTATTCCAGGAAAACACATTGAGTACGTTATGTTTTCAAATGTACCATGTTTCCATTAGATTAAAGCCCAGCACAGCAAACACTTCCCCATTTCAGATTCCAACATAAAATACATTTAAACAACAAGGACAAAGCAAGTCATTAAAACCAAGTTCTGCTAGCAAATTCCACATCTGCAGAGCATAGAAATGTAAAGTGGTCTTCCCTAGCTTGGAGGCTACTTTTGGTATATCTAGTAATATCCAGTCTTGTGTTTTATATCATTGCTTTAATTCTGGTAAATATACAAATGAAACTCTAGCTTTCCTCTTACAGGAGGCCCATATCTACTTACAAGACAATAATCTTAAAGTTGTCATTAGTGGCAATTCGAAAGTCACCGTGAGGTGTTGATGGTGCTGCGTAGATGTAGATTATGTCCCAATATTCTAAAACAGACAAATGCATAGCCTTAACAATGTCCTTTGTTCTATCAATAGAGAGACATGCTGTATTTCTGGAAAGGAATCAGATTTTGACAGCGGCGGTTCTAGGTTCGCTCCCTGTGTGAACCCCCAGTTCAGTACCCCCTAGTATAAAAATACATCGAAAAGACGTAACAAAGACAAATAGAAACAAATTGGTTCTATATAAATACAAATAAAAAAGAGAATAGAATTTTAACACTATTACCTTATTGCAAAGGAAAAATACACAAATTAAATGAAATTGCACAAAGCCTAGATGGCTCCGCATCGTGGCCAGGGCCAGAGGGGGCTCCAAAGTCTGTCAGAAGTGCCCATGAATTTGCCAAGGATTCCTTGGCTAATTCCAAAACTGTCAATATATCACAAGATACAAACTATCAGCATAATATAAGCGTTTTTTTAAGTTAGCCAACCGCACTGGAAGTTCCCCTTACTGAGCTCAGGACTTAGTCAATACAATCACAGAAAACCGTTATGATATCACCTCAATGAAAATGTGGTCAATGACGGCTAGTTAGTCTGTAATGGTTTTGCTGCAGGCTACACACATTATCATGATGAAACTGTGTGATATTATATCCAATGGTATGTAAGCTAGTTGGTCAGAAAACTGAATAATGTGAACATGTGTAACAGCGTAGCAAGCAATATAGTGACTAACTAACAGAGTTTATACTAGCCCAGTGTTTCTCAACCATACTCCTGGGCACCCTCCTGCCCTGCAAGTTTTACTTCTCTAAAAGATTTGTTTTTAAGTTGTCCATCCCCCAGCACAGTTAAACAAGAGTCAATACATTACCCATCCCCCAGCACAGTTAAACAAGGTGTGCAGACTGGCTTTACATTATTCTTTACATTAAAAAACAGAAAAAAAATCTAACAGTATGTCTGTAAATCCATATATTCACAGCATTATGAATGACCAGTGTTTTTTTTGGTAGCATTTAGTAGTGTGACTGAAATTATTAATTGAATTAGTACTGTTAAAAGTTAGAAGTGCATCATTTGATAGATTGCCCTGTTCTACCTACCTCCGGCATCCAGTGGGGAGACCTTCCCAGGCAGTAATCTGACTAGCTCACAAACTAACAAACAAACATTGTTATGAAACGTGTTGCTGGCATCAAATTCTAAATGAGCGTGTGTTTTTCCAAAAGCAATACAATGTCTGTTCAAACATTTGATATGTTGTCTTTGTACTATTTTCAATTAAATACAGGGATAAATGATTTGCTGCATTCTGCGTTCAAAAATAGAAACAGGTTGTATTAGCTGTAAAGTGATATCCTAAAATGATATCTAATAAAAAATATAATAATGAATGTAAATCTGATCTATAATCCAATCGTCTTCGAGAACCTGTTTTTCCCCACAGTAGAGCAGGAGGGTTCTAGTTATCCACCAAAAGTAGCAAACAGGAAGTGGCCAGAGCTTCCGAGAATGACAGCAAAACAAGGTTTTGATCCCAGTGAAGTTAGTCAGTCTGTCACCTTGTGTTGGTCTCTCAATGCCTAATGCCTTCATGCTCTGTCAGGTGTCTCAGGTATTCCTCAATCAGCAGTCGAGCTCCACCACTTTCCCCCTGGATCTCTTTAAAACGCACTCCACATCTACCCTGGTGACAGACCGTAATGGCAACCACTTCCTCATTGCACTGACCAATCACAATGCTGAGAGCCAAGGGGGCGATCATCCTCCAGGCACCCAGCAGGGTAAAGCACATCACATCACACTGCAGGTAAACATTTCATTACTTTTGATACTCAAGCCTACTGTTTTTGTATAGGGAAATACAACTGGTATTATTTCTGCTTTTCATGCAATTTGTTTTCTTTGTCTAACCAGAGACTGCAGTCGCCTTCATCTAAGCTTCCCAGCCAATCCCTTGTTAAGTTGCCCTGCAGTGGGACCAGATCAAAACCGACTGCGCAACCAGACCCTGTGAAACAGCAAACCAAAAAGGTTAGAGAGAGGTCTTTTCATTGATTCGATGTGTAGGATATCTACTGAACAGTTCTCATTTAACCCTAAGATATGGTGTTGACTGTCTTGTTCTTAATGTGCCATTTAGTGTGTGAAATTCAGAGTTTCCTCTGTGACTCCAATAACCGTCTGTGTTATGAATTAATGATGTATACCCTGTAAGACACTGACAGCATCCTTGATAAGAGAGCCGTTAACTAATGTAATAGTGAATATTATTCTGTTAATCACTGTAATGATGTTCCTCGTCTTTGTGATTTATGTTTTAATCAGACAATGAAGCATTCAGCTAATTTGCATATTAGTTAATTATGATGTATCTCCCATTTTACTTAGGGGCAGAAGGCAGAGGTAAAGGTGTCAACCAATCACATCCCAGAGGCCACTTTCTCCTCTTCCCCACCCAATTTGCAGCCTTTCTTCCTTAATGATGACTCCTCCCCTTCTGGAGAAGACGCTTCACCCTCTCCTCCAGCTAAAACGGTAATTGGGAACTAGATAAAATGTGGTTGCAGTTCGCTGAAGGGCCAAATTAATAATCAAGCAATAAGGCACAAGAGGCAGTGCTGTCTCATGCATGAAGTCACAGGTAAATGGTGTTGGTTACAGAGGGCCAAGCAAACTGCTTTATACTCTTTGAATGTGAATTAGAATTTTGAACCCCATATTACCAAACTAAATGAACACCAATAGTACCAAACTAAATTAACCCTTGCCTTCCAAACTTAACGAACCCCCAAAGTACCAAACTAAATTAACCCCCACATATCCACTCTAAATGAACCCCCACATAAACCAAAATAAACAAACCCCCACATTAACCCAACTAAACAAAGGCCCACATTTACCAAACGAAATTAACCTCCACATTAACCAAACTAAACAAATACCCACATTAACCAAACTTAACAAACCCCCAAATTACCAAACCAAACAAACCCCCAGATTACCAAACTAAATTAACCCCCACGTTACCAAACTAAACCAAACCCCAAATTACCAAACTAAACCCACCCCCACATTAACCAAACTAAAAAAAATCCCACATTAATCAAACTAAACAAACCCCCACATGACCAAACTAAATTAACCCACACATTAACCAAACTAAATAAAGCCTCACATTACCAAACTAAATAAAACCTCACATTACCAAAATAACTGAACCTCACATTACCAAAATAACTGAACCTTTTTTCATTTCGTTACATACAAGCGTTTTATTTACTTTATGTCATCACTAAACTAATGCTAGGCTAGATAAAGTAAATGAATTGGGAGGAAACTATTACGGAGGCACAGTGACCATTTTCTAATGGAGCTGTCAGCAGGAATAGTTGTCTGCTCAGCATCCAGTATCAAAATAACCTTGTTTCCTATTTTGATTAGGAGGACCTGAGTCCCAGTCTGGACCATGAACCTGTGTTCAGCCCTCCTTCTCCCAAACAGACGCCCTCCCCAAACCCAACAGATGACAAGGTACCCACAGCTGTTTGTCTGGCTCTTTGTTTCTATCTGACATGCCCCATTATGGCCCAGTATGCCAGGGCTTTCACTGCTCTGTATTCTGTTTTCACCACAAGTAAGTGGCTGTCAGGATTTACTATCGTCCCTCTGTCTTGCCCACAGGATAATGGATCCACTCAGCATATGGACGACCTTTTTGACATCCTGATTCAGACTGGAGGTGAGTGTTAAATGCCCGTAGAAGACATTTCCGCCTGGTCTCCTGATTCAATATTTGAAGCACTTAATTTGACAATATGCTATCCATGTAAAGTACAAGATACAAACTTTCAATCCCATCAAAACTATGGCCTTATAGGCCTTATTCAATAAAACCCATTTTTATTTCGAAGCTCATCTGAGCTCATCTGAGATCATCTGATCTGATTGAAAAGTTGAAATATATATATCAAAGTTCTTTTGGGCCCCCGCGCCATCCAGTAAGAGCTTGACCTTAGTTGGAGTTGACAGGACCGTGCTACTATCTCGCGTTCATTGTTTACCAGTAACTTGATTGGTGGTTGACTTGACCTGAGCGCTCCACAGGCATTTTTTCAATATATCATTGGAGAGTTTGCATCCATGTCGTGAATTGCGTTTAATCGGCACTCGTTCAGCAACAGCAAACTAAAAACACATTGGTAGGCTACACATGCGTTTGTGCAATGGTTGTGAGGAAATGGGAATATCTCTGCTTGCGTCCCGCACCCCAGTTTCACTTTATCAAACGAGAATGCTTGCCATTGCTCTCCTAGCTCTGTTGCATGAATCTACCTGCTAACACTGTTTGTAGCATAGTAAGTTGTCATTATTTCCACCAAAGCATATTGTCACAGATTTTATCTTTGTATGTAACATCTCTAGCCACCATGACTACATTATGCCATTGGCTATTCAAGTAGCCTACCTCATGCATTTGTCTGAATTTGGGGAAACATTCGTAGAGATATTTTAGGAAGTAATTGATTGTGGCTAACATCTTTCAGGAAGTTATCAACTGACATTGTGTGTATATTAAACAAAATTAAGGGCATTGACAACTTGCATTGATTTAATTCAAGCACTGTTCATGGTTTGCAATAAAACAAAGTATGTCTTTATCAAAATGCACTGCTTTTTAAACAGGAAAGTGTGTAATAATGGCAAAATTTTAACACATTCAGAAATTGCGATTAATCTTGATTAACTATAGAAGATCATGCGATTAATCGAAATCAATGATTTTAATTGTTTGACAGCACTAACATATATATATATATATATATATATATATATATATATGTGGGTATATTTTATGTTTCATTTGAACTCATCATTTAAGTTGTAACATGGTGGACATGCCTTCTTTATATCTTCCACGTTCCAGAAATCTCAGCCACCTTCAAGCCTGCGCCTGACCCTTCCTTGGCTCGGCTCCGTCCCAACACCCCATCACCTTCCCCATCTCAGGCCCCCTCCCCCCTCCAGCTCTCGCCCCCCACCCCTCCCACTCCTCCCGATGCCCCCCAGCTGTGTCCTGCGGAGGAAGAGGAGGAGCTGCAGTCATCAGCCGCTGTCCACCAAGACATCAGCAACACAGGAAGTGGACGTTTGGAGGACTTCCTGGAGAGCACCACTGGCAAACCACTCCTGGGGGTGGAGCCTGGTGGGCCCCTGACACTGATTGACGACCTTCACAACCAAATGCTAAGCACACCAAGCATCCTGGACCACCCACCCTCTCCCATGGACACATATGAGCTGTCGGGCTACACGGCCAACCCCCCCAGCCTTGACTTTGGAGACCACGCCCTGGACAGCATGGATTGGTTGGACTTTACTGTGGGCGGAGGGAGCACTGAGGCGCCACCCGCCCTAGGCTCCCTGGGGCCCCACACTCCCCCCAGCGTCTTCTCAGCAGAGTTTCTGGACAGTTCGGACCTCCATCTCCACTGGGACTCCTGCTTATAGCCCTGGACAATGGAACTGTGTCATCTGAATGGATGGATGGTGGTGATGTAAGGCAAGCTCTTTGTCAACGCACAGTAATGCAAAACATACACTGGCTTTTCAATGTGTACAGCACTCTGAACTTACTCCCTTACATCAGACATACTGATAAACAGGCTGATTACAGGCCCTTATGCTTTTAAAGGCAGTCCCTTTTACATGCTCAGCTTACACATGATGCCAGGCTTTCAAAGAAAATTAGATGCTGTTTTTTGTCAGTGTGCCTGGTTCACTAAATGTTATAATGAATATAATATATTCTTAAGGTAGACAAAAACAACAACGTAGTGTTAATAGTCCCTGTGGAAACCTGGATTTGTGCTGATGACCAGAGTCAGTGATGCTCGTTGATCTGAACTTGTCTGCTGCTTCAGAAATAGTGACCCATTTACGCCTTCTGTCCATCAGCCACAGGATCAACCCCAGCTTATTCTGAATGACATAAGACGTAATACGGTAAGCCAAGGTGGAGGAGTGTGAAGTAGCTAAACTGTTCTCTCACCACGCGGTCGTACTGTGTGTCCTTCAAAGCGAGTGAGCAAATTGAAGGGGGTATAGGGTTCAAAGCAGAAGATACTTTTAGGTTGGACTTCTTGAAGACTAAAGGGCTTTCATTTTTCTTATTGTTAAGTTGTGATTTACAGCACATCATGCTAAGGGTTATGCATTAAATGGCTGGGCCGGCCCAGTTGTCCATTATTCTGGCTTAAAGAAGAGAACTCAGTGACTTTGAAAGTGTTGTGATTGTCGGGACGCGGGACCCGGCAGGTCAAGGAAGACTGCTGAACTTGCTGATGTTTCATGATACACACTGATCATCCAGATTCTGGAGGGACTCTTGATACAACTTTTTCCACCATCATCAACAACACCAGATTATGGACTTTGTCCAGGAAGACTGCACCACACCCATTCTAACAGAGTTCTTGACATTTCTAGAAATGTATGCCACGGAGCATGAAGCTGTTCTGTGGGTTGAAGTGGCCCGACCCTTTATTAACACACTGTATAGGTATTTGCTTTAATTTGACCTGTATTTTAAAACATGTTTTAAGATACCACGAAACACAATTTCCTGTTTTAAAACATGTCATCTTGGTAGCTTTAATTATCTTCCTTTAGAACTTTATGACAGGTGTGACATGATTTTATACACCATACGTATACATATTTGAAAATAATAATGTGTGCTTGATCTTCATTGGGCATACATGTTCATTAACTTATGAATGATCAAGCGATGAAGATGACATGTGCTTCTCGTATGTTGTCATCCACTCAGCTCCCCAAAGTGTCTTTGGGCACCTGCTTTCAGGTCTCACACATTGTCTAAATTACGGCAATGAAACTGCATTGGTCAATGCTGTATTATTATAGTGGATCACGTTTGCATCAAGATGATCAAATTAGTATGTACTGTATCAGTACATTTGCCGACAGAGGAGATGTTTTTTGTCCTCCTCCCCATATATGATTGCTGTAATACACAGGCTGCATTGTTGATGTTACAAAAGCTGAACTTTAATGTCCCACAGAATGGACAGACAAATTATCAGTAGAAGTATTAGTGTGTTTCTATGGTAACCTTTGGGGGGAAAGTATATCCTCAAAAACTTTAAAATGTTGTGTTGGAGAAATGAAGCTTATTAGATGCGTAACGGATGTAACATGAAATGACAATCTTTGGAGAGGCTGAAAATATCAGCAACTGTGAATGTCTAGGTCAACAGATGGATTGCCTTTTTCTAGAAAAAGGCCTGGCACATAACAAAAACAAATAGTATTTTTGAAAATATTGTCATTTGGCAGTTATGGATTTTACACCCTACACCATGGATGCTACAGTCTCAAAGGACATTGAAATGTTAGTGTTCTTCATAAACTATATCATACATATAGTTTGTTAATTGGACATATTTGTTGTTAACATATTTGTTGTTAATTGGAATTATTTAAAAAGGTGGTATAGTACATTAGGATTACATAATTGCAGGTTGCCAGAGGAGCATGTTTTATTTTCTCTTTATGAAAATGAACTTTTACTAGTTGAATGTTGACACAAATATAAGGTTATTTTCTATTATAGTTTTTCAGAAATTCCAAGTGAGGTTTATTATGTGCCTATACAGCCGATCAACTTCTAAAGTCTAGATGAAGTCAGTGTATTTTGTGGGGTGTTGATGAAAACATTTTAAATGTATTTTTTTATAGTACTGCCATGTATGACAAAAGTATTGTAATATATTTTCCAAAAGGTTAGAATGCATACGTATACAAATGTATACATAGAGTACATACAGACGACTGCTTCAGTAAAACGCTAAAGAGTACTTTTCAGAACAGTCACCAAATCGGTTGAATGCACAAACTTCTGAAACAAATATACTGTACAGAGGGGCAAAAAAGTATTTAGTCAGCCACCAATTGTGCAAGTTCTCGCACTTAAAAAGATGAGCGAGGCCTGTAATTTTCATCATAGGCACACTTCAACTATGAGAGACAAAATGAGGGGAAAAAATCCAGAAAATCATTCAAGGTGATGTTATTACTAATCCCAGGCCCAGACTGTAGAACATGCAAACATGCATTTGATCTCTATTGCTTCCTTAACATATCTTTATATCTAACACTAGGGTACAGCGTTAAGTGGTAAAACAAGCTGTGTGAGCCCCTTCTAAAAAGTAATTAAATAAGACTGACTGAAATGGTTTATCCAAGACTTTGCCACATACTGGACTTTTTCCAAATTTTATACAATTTTCTAGATACACAGGGTAAAATAAAGTTCTTAATTAGATAATATGGAACATGGTTTTAATTAGAAATTACTCTTATTTTGGTATGCTCAGGGGGAACATGTGTGGATATGGCCATACCAATTTAGACAATGAAAATATAACTAGTATCTTTCTGTCTGTTTTTTTTCTGTGCAGTCGTTTACTGTCATGAACTCTGTCAAGAGTGGAACCCTTAACACTGCATAGTGGTTTTTGTCACAAACTCTGTCAAGAGTGGAACCCTTAACACTGCACACACACATGCTGGATTCGAGTATAGCTTGTTTTAGTTTATTATTATTTTCAAATGACCACAGATACATTCAGGAGATCCTTATCTCTTACCTCTCCCCTGTGTGTGTGTTGTTTTGGACAGGCAGTTTCTGTCCAGTATATCCTCTCTGACTTTGCACTTATGGTGGGCTGACCGATGCTCTGTAATGGTAACCTCCTCCATGTTAAGGGGACTATAGACCCTCCAGCTCCACTCTGCTGTATTAGGGATTTAGAAATCCATTTGAAGTTGTTAAAATGTTTGGGTTGGGGTTTGAGAGGGGAACTGGTTGGATTTATTCATGCATATTTGGACATTTCTTGTATTTTCTTTTTTAAATAAAAATGTGTTAAAAGTGAGTGGTTTTCCGTGTTTCTTCGGGTGGAGTTGAAGCTGCGGAAAGAGACGGTGCTGTGATGTAATTGTCTGTCACCATAACCTTCAAAGAGTATGATAACACCATAACAACTAGCATAGAGATGTTGACCCGCATGTCTTACCTTAATGGGCCATGTTCCTCACCGCTGCTGTTTCCCACTACTGGACATTTGGTCGTTACTGATAGAAACCATTATTTTAATGAAATCTATTTAAAATTAACCATTTGGGTCAAAAGAGATTAGACAATTGAATGGAACAAGAGAAACCACAGTACATTGCAGAACTATGTGAACCCAATGATTTTTTATTTATTTTTTAGTAATGTATTTAGTTTTATTGCATTGAAATGCATTGTAAAACAAAAATGTCTGTGATGTCTGAAGATATGACACATACATTATGTTGATGCCAACAGACATTATGTAAAGTAGATGCCAACATGCTTGAGAATGAGGAGTCTGTGATGTGTTGGATTTGTCCCAAATGTAAGGTTTAGTATTTAAGCCAAATAGTGTATTGATTGTGTATATGTATTCTTCTTTTCACTCTTTCATTTAGGTCACTATTAGAGTCATTGTGTGTTATCCACCATCAGTTTTCTGACATCACATCAATTTAACTCTGTTGTTTTTTGGAAATGAAACTGAACAGTTTCACTCCTATCCTACTGCTCTGTTCAGAAGAATTGATGTTTATTTGTTTCTGTCAGGTTTCATACAGTACATCCCACACCGCAAAATGTTTAACTTGACCATGCTTTAAAAAAATATTATATCACATTTGTTATTTTCCCCCCATCTGCCTGATGAAACTATGAAACAGCTCCCTGATAATAACTTTGCAAAATCCAATCCAACATTTTTGCACAGTCAATTTTGTATTCAAGTCTTTGAAGAACAAAAGTAACTTTGTTTTCACACTTTTTTAGTTTATCACTTTTACATACTTTTACGTGAATTGTATTTCATACGGTATCATATAGAAGAAAATGAAAATGATATTCAATGTGATTTTGGCCCAAACACAAGCACTTTGGACTTGTTATCATTCACTGAGTTCGATGTTATGCAGACTGTCACTAATTTGAAAAATATTTTCTTGTGTATGTTTATGCTTTATTGGACTTAGAGACAGAAGCTTTTGCTGAAAGAGCAGTGGGCCAGAATCAAACCCGGGTTTTAGCAGTACATGAGGCAGCAGCTTAAAACCATGGTCCCCTCTAGGACGTCTGTCAGCTTTAATCTGAGGCTTTTTTCCTCCATATCAGTTGAACACTTAGAAATCACACTTGGTGCACATTGTGAACCGAATGTACAGTATTCAGATTTATTCCCAAATGTGTTTTAAAGTTGTAAAAAGTTAATAAAATGGTCCCATATTAGGTACATTATGCAATATGTATTCGAAAACTTTTTAAAATGTCTTTCCTATGCCTGAGGAAATACGTTCTGTCTGTATGCATAGAATAAACACTGATGAGCCAAAACATTATGACCACCTGCCCAATATGCTGTTGGTCCTCTACAAGAACCCAATAAGCCAAGGCATGGACTCTACAAGAACACAGAAGGTGTCCTGTGCTTTCTGGCACCACGACATTAGCAGCAGATCCTTCAAGTCCTGTACGTTGCAAGGTGGAGTTGTTGGTGCAGCACATCTCAGAGATGCTCGATCAGATTGAGATCTGGGGAATTTGGTGGCCAGAACACCACTTTGAACCCTTCCATCATGTTCCTCAAACCATTCCCA
Source organism: Esox niger (assembly GCA_016801105.1). NCBI lineage: Eukaryota > Metazoa > Chordata > Actinopteri > Esociformes > Esocidae > Esox > Esox niger. The sequence goes on along the minus strand of JACXGJ010000916.1, from coordinate 84,808 downwards.
AACAATGTGTGCAGTGTGGCAGGGCGCATTATCCTGCTGAAAGAGGCCTCTGCCATCAAGTAATATCATTGCCATCAATGGGATGTACCTGATCTGCAACAATGTTAAGGTAGATAGCGCTTGTCAAATTGATGTCCACATGAATGCCTTGACCCAGGGATTCTCTGTCTGACTTCTGTCAGTTCGGACCAGACAGGATAGCCTTCGTTGCCCTCGCGCATCAATGAGCCTTGGGCGCCCAAAACCCATTTGTGGGTTTGTGTTTTGTCCCCCCTTGGGCCACTGTTGGTAGGTACTCACCACAGCTGACCGGGAGCACCCCACAAGCCTTGCCGTTTCAGGGATGCTCTGTCTGGCCATAACAATTTGCCCATTTCTCCTGCATTATAAATCTTTTTCGCTTCACCTGTGGGTGGTCATAATTTGTTGGCTCTGCAGTGTATATCTTCAGGACAATAGGTAATAATGTGAAATATTAGGTTATTTGTGTTCACTGTTCAAAGAACACACACACAAAACATGGTTCAGAAGAGTGGGTTCTTTCCTGCATAACTATAACTCGTCATTCTAGTTCTCTATGAGACAAATAGTAGATTTTGCAAGTCTCTGAGGTAGGTTCTTAAATAATCCAAGGGGAATTGAAAGCCTTAGTCTAAACTGAACCTTATGCCCTCTCATCCCACAGATTTCTACAAATTTCTTACATTTTGTTTTACAATTCTATCACAGATTCCTGCTTAAAAAAACCTTTTTATCAGTTTGCCAGCCATTGCTGGCACATTGAAGCAATCTCTCGCTGAAATATGTTTTTAAAAAACTAACCCTCTGGGTGACATTTTCATTCATACAAGAGTCCTGTAGTCACATGCTTTTAATATAAATAGACCGACACAGGTACAGTACAGACTTGAACAGGAACAAAAACCTTTTGGATTTCCTGCACTGCCTTTTCTGGCCACCAGGGTGTGATGTGACTTTCAAATTAAGGGCACCTTCTTTCATTCAAAACAGTACACTTAGCCGTTGCTTTGACACTCTCTTCTTCCGGCAGACTCACGTTCAATTGACTTTATGAAATGTGCAGTGGGAAGACCTATGGACCCCATCGGTCTAGGACAAAGGTCTCCTTCGATAACCCTCTCCCTCCACACTCCATTTCAACCAAAGAGAGGGACTGGCATAGGGTCTCGGTGGTGAGTAGTCGCAGCACTCAGAGTACGAAGCCTGCATACGTCAGCTGCTAACCCCGCGTCTGCTCTTACCAGTTCCTCTACATGTTTTCCATCACACTTCCCTCCTCTTCCACTGCCTCTCTTCTTAAACCTGTCTGCATAGCCTGTGACCTTCCTGACTGTGCACTGGCAGCTTCTGTGTGCAGACACTCAGCCAGCGATGGTGATTGATGGAGCTGTCGCTGGCCTGCAGAATGTGTGCGCATGCATTTCTGTAGAGCATATCCCTGTGTGTGAGCGGAAGAGTCTGCGCATTTTGGCGCGTGTTTGTGTGTGTGTAGCCGTGTGTGCGCGGGGAGGGCGAACGTTTGAAAGGATTGATGTCCTCCGACTGCAGTCCAAGCACCCCTACTGCCAGACGGTTGCCTGTCTCATACCCCCTTTCACGCCCCCTCCTCAGGCCCAGGCGTCCCTCAAGGCACCCCCATTCTTACAGCACGGTTAACAATCAATCACAGCGTTCGCAGTATTACCATCACAATACTGGGCCTTAGTGTGGTTGGCTTATCTCTCTCTCTTCGTCAGCTTTCTTCAGCACTTCCGTCTCTCTTGTCTTTCTCTTTGAATCTAGCACCGTCTTTCTCCGTCTTTCTCATGTTCCATTCCATTAGTACTGCTTCCCTCTGGAAATGTCACCCCCCCAACACACACTTCTTAGATTGTTCCCGCTTCCTTATTTTTGTACTCTGTCTTTGTCTGCCATAGCTTTGTGATTTATTCATTCCCGTCACAGTCCTGTCATTATTTACTGCAGTCCATTTTTGCTCATGTTCACTCTTATTTACACCATGTCAGGTGCCAGTAAACCTATTGGGACCTAGGAGAAGAAATGTAATGCAAACATTTGGAATATGCCAAAAGTACTGGTTTAGGAACAACTAATACAATAGAAAAGTATTTCTCCATCTGTTCTACTCTCTGTCTGACAGACACCCATACAGACTTGCCAAGACACAAGGATTCTCTTACCATTTTAATTTTTTATCAAGTTCATACAAAGAACACTCAGTAAGGTTTCCTTTAAAAAGAGATGCTTTAAAACCAAGACAATGAGTTTGACCTTGTTTCCTCCTCAAAAATAATAGTAATTAGAGATGTAAAAATTTAAACAATCGTCATTATTGTCAATATCATCATAATCATTAATGATAACCCCACATAATATGTAAGTAAACAGCAACGGAAGAAAGGGATCTTGGTGTTGCTATGAGTACAATTTAATCTGCATAGCACAGAGGTTAAGGTTGGGTAGGAGGAATGTATTTTTTGTAATTTTATTATCTAAGTCCCCTAGAACTCTCTTTTCAACTGATCTGCATTTATTGTTGTGATGTTAACCTTTTATACCTGGAGAATAATGCTATGTATTTCAGAGTGTTTAGACCTGAACATAACCATCCAAATTCAGGACGGGCCCTGGGGTGGTCCGCTGTCTGGACTGGGAGGATTCAAATAGAGGGACAGACAGAGAAGGACTAAAGGAGAGGCGTTTGGGGAAGTGTTTTGTGGCGCTTAGCTATTTACTCTCTCTGATGGAGTCAGTCCAGGCCATGGAGCCATAATGAAGTCAACATCAGTAAAAGCTGGCCAGGGTCTCTTTGCCCTGGAGTGCTGTGGGACTACTTGACTTGGGCTAACTCTCAGGACAGTGTTAATACAACTACCAATCCACACCTCCAAATAGATGGCTTCTGTTGTATACTGACCTCATCAACAAAAGTGTGAGGTCAAACTGAAGTGAAATCCAGAACTGTTCTTTTGTTCACCGTACTTGTGCCTTTTTTATTCAGTGTGACTGATCGCCTTTAAACTAATATACAAAGAGGCTGTCAATTAGTATTGTTCTTCTAGTTCTCCTTTGGTGTTTGGTAGCCGTCTGGATGGATGTGTTTTGGTGTATACACTCTATACTCTTTACTCACATCTTGTACACATCTTTAGACATTAAATATTATTGGTTGGCTACATTTCTTGGCCCTGAACAATGAATAAACTTCAGCATACATGTGAATAGAGAACATAACACCTGCGACAACAGGGATTCATTTCAGATGTCAGAACAGTATAATTAGTAGAGGCCCATCAGCTCAGCTAATATAATTTAGCATCAAAACATGCAATGTTCCAGCACCTTAATTACCTTGTATCTCGGTTCTATCTAGACAGACTGGGCATATTAGAGGTGTCCAAACCAATTTTCAGGATTCATTAAATATAGATTTAGGTTAGCAATGGACCTTCCAATGATTTGAATATAAATTAAATTAGATGGCTATTTCATTTCAAACAATCCAATTTCAGACTGAATAGTAATTGGGTTGTTTCACTGACCAAGTTTACAGGTATTGCAGAGTGCTTGATAGATAATAGGTTTAGGATGTCAATTAAAATCTTCTATATGGCTTCTTCCTGGGTGTCAAAAACATGTCCAGTGATACTGTTTCATCATTCCTGGGAAAGGGTGGGTAGGGTATATTGATCATAACTAACGCTTGCCATTGGCTCTAACTGGACCCTCTTGTAAGGTTGAGATACAGGGTACCAGTATTGGTCCTGATACACGTAGTGGAGTTGGGGGGCAGTGAAAGGAAGGGTAGTCTTTTTGCAGCTAGAATGAGAAATAGACGCCCGCTCTATAATGTTACATGGTGTCAGATAAACTCACACACTCCAGGGATCCAAAACACATCTGCCAGCTAATATCCCATTGAAACAGATTCAGCTAAATCACAAATTGTGTCAAAACAAGATCATTTGGACTCCGATATCTGGGTGATGCAGACAGCAGGCCAAGAGAGCTGGTTGCCTTCACTCACTCAATGTAAAAAGAAATTGTATTATTTTTGTTTAAGTCTATAAAAAGCCCTTATATAAACCACGTATTCAACATTTTTCACAGCAGACAAGTGGTACAGTATATACACACAAGTACATAGCAATCAAAGGTAGTCTACTACCAATACCAAAGTATGGAAGAACACATGATTTGCAGATATAAGCTGCACGGGAATCACAAATCTTCAATCATCATCGTTAACTAATGTGTTGCCAAAGCACTTGAGTACAATGCATTTTTGACATTAATACATGAGTGTATACATATTAACCCAAAAAGCACAAACTTCAAAACACAGAACATTTTCTGGTGGTAAGGAGTGTGTGGCCTCCAGTTTCATATCCGGAAGCACGTCATCTTTCTTCATTCGAACGCTACATTTTTGACAGAACTTCAAATCTGAACACAGTTTCAAAGAAAAAAAAAGGTTTATATCTGACTATATTGCTATGGATGGAACCCAAGTATGTCTACCAGATTGCATTCAGATAACCTGGTGTAGAATGCTTGTCTTTAAGGACGTTTCAAAAGAGCATTTGATCAGCTTTTTGAGGGTACCATATCCAATGTGATTAGTTGACACCGAGTGTGACTGTGCTGATGGTCCACACCTGGCAATTCCCACTGTGTGCTATCAGTGAGGTAAACTCAATTCCCCCTGATTAGAATTGGTTTGATCCAGCACCTACAACCACAGAATTGGTAGTTGTGAGATTTACACCTCCGATGGCTCCTCTGCCTTGCTGTTAAGTATTATTTACATTGTCCACTGTTAAGAAACTGAGGCATAATCTCAAGCCTTCGACAGCTTAAATGGGGTATTAGCTGTCCAACACATCTGAAGCAATCCAGACTTGTACTATGTCAGCGTAGGATTCCCCTTCCAGAGGTCACAAGGCATGAATACCTGTGGGCCAAAAAAGCCCGTTCTCTGGGGAAAGTATACTGTTGGTGTGTGTCACTGTTTAGAAAAGTCAGCAGTGTTTGTCTTCCATGAGTTATATACTCATGTGGAATCGCTGGGCTTCTTTCTAATAGAGGAGGAAAGCTAAGGCGTAAGCCTGGCATCATCCTGGTGCCTTTGCTAGCTTTCAGCTTTGGCCCCTTGCTGCGTTTGTCCTCGAGGCTTTCCTCATGAAGACTGCCGGGAGCCAAAACGATCCGTGTGTCACAATGTCAACATAGTTCAGCTAGCGTTAGCAGCAATATCCTAGCGCCTGCAGCCTGTAAACCTCCGATGGTTTGTCATAGGTTTTCACTCTTGTAGGCCAGTGCTTGTAGGTTTGTGTTTTCTTAAATATGGCTGAACTGGAACTCTGTCTGTGGAAGGTCATTGAGAGCTAATGAGGCATTTTTTGGAGAGCTCTCCAAGTTCTGATTTGATGATTGCATTTCCTCTGCCAGAGAAGGAACATTTGAAATAGCTTTGTGAAAAGCTCAGTGGTTTGGTTTCTGAAAACAAATCCCCCAAATATATTTAAATATGTATTTTGGAAGAGCCAGATATTGCTGGAATCGAATGCTCAGGTGGCATGCCGGTGGGCTCTCATCCAAGCACCACCCCACATTACAAGGATCCAGTCAGACTCGGACAAATTGCACATTATTGCTTTGCACACAGAATGTATTGCTTGTTACTTGCCCATGTCCATTGCTTGTTCACTACTACAAATGCATCCTGATGATAAAGCACAGAGTCCATAGAACACTTTATATGGCTGGGCCTTTAAGCTAAGAAGCAATGTGGCTAAATGCAAACCTGCATGCATTATGTAGTATTCATATCCCAACACTTCTCTATTTATGATCTACACATTAGAAAAACATGCGAGCCACAACAACAACTGTGATGAGTCTTATGCCGGTTAGATAACACATTTTGAAATATTGACGTATGAACTATGTTAAGATAATTAAAACGCTCAATGAAATGTTACATAAACACACCCCTAATTATCCTCAACAGCCAATTGCAACATAAATGGCACCACTGGACTACATTTAGTTCAAATCAACGCGTCCAAATATTGCAACAGCAATTTAAACATGATTTGTTTTACCTATGCGAAAGCCTTACTCCACCCCGCTGACATGGGGACTGGGTATCAGTAGATATGAATGTGCTCCATTGTAAGGAGGCAAGATGTCCCCTGGTGGAGAACAGCTTGGAAGACCATGCAGGGGTTGGAAACTGGAGGCTTCCACCATCAGTCAGTCCCACAGGGGAAAAGGATGGCAGGGACAGGCTCTGTTGGAGCTCAGGGATAGGCTGCAAACTGGTTTGTAGGGAGGAGCTGGCAGAAAATGGTGTGTGACTCTAATAAACACAACTGACTGAATGCCAACTGCTGCCGTGGTTCCACCTGTCGGGCATGCGCCTAGCGTAGGTTTTCACTGAGATTTATTTACTTATGATGATAAATGAAGTCTGAGTATTGGGATCATTTGCAGGGGTCTCAGCAGAAAGTTACGATGAAGGACGACGCTTGAGTGGAGTAAATGGGATCACACCTCCATGCAAATATTCCACCATGTAGTCAACTGTTAAATGATAACGAACCAGAATGAGATTCTTGCTCTCCTGTTTTGAACCTTGCGGATTATGAAGACTCAATATATGTGTTAGCTGTTATCTTTTAACCTGGCTTTGTTTGAAGTGATTCATTATGCATTTTGAGGAACCATAGAAAACTGAACATATAAAAGCCTACTTTAATATCTATGTAATTATACTGTAGTGTGCATGCAAGTCATAATTTAATAAAATTATTTGCGTACAAGATTTTTCCTTCTTGACTTGCATTCATGTTTGGACAAATCGTCTAACAGCAAGTCAAAACTAAGAAAAAAACAGCAAGAACAATGACCTTTAGTTCACACCTACACCTTCCCACTGTGTTGCCTTTGGCAACATGCAGCCAACCCAGACAGGAACAGCCCCTTGTCCTGCCCTTGTTCCCCCTCATCTTTCCTGCCGGGGCCCATTGTCCCTTGTGACCTGAGTCCAGCCACTGAGGTGTCACTGACAAGAGGCGGCTCTGTTCGACACGAGTGTGTTGACCTTGCTGGTACCTGTACCTTTTGCCCTTTCCATAGAGTAAGACAACGACAAACAACAGAACATTGAGAGGCATGGACGTTACCCCAACGGGGTCTCCAGACACCACCAGTGTGTGTGCTTTCCCAGACCAGCAAGGGGTCTGAAGCTTCAGGGCTAGTCTCCAGCAGGGGATGATCAGGAGGGTCCTTGGTCCCCCTCCCTCTCCGTTGCGCTCTTTCCTCCATGTCTCTTGCTGGTACAGATTTCCCAGAATAATATCTCACTTTTTTCTGGGCGGAGGGTGATGGGAGCTGACAAGACAATGGCGATTGTCCCCGCTGATTTGAAGAGTCCAGGGGGTGCGTTAGCCATGTGTGCCACTCTGACAGACTGCTAACAGTGGGGTTGTGTGCGGGTGTGTAGAGGAGCAGATGGGGGGGCCAGGTGGGGGTTGGTGACAGTGGTCCCAGGGGTAGTTAACAGGAGACTAAGCAAAACAGAACAGGGGCACGGTGGGACAAGAAAGCAACTGAGGTGAACCAGGTCCAGAGACAGAGCGAGCAACTTCCTGTGACCAGTCCCGTGTTTACTGGGCGACACATGTACATTATGAACAACAAAGAAAAACCTGGGATGTAAAGCGCAAAGGATCACACCGCTAGACGCTTTCCCCTGTCTGTTGCCCCTTGACCAGTGACATAATATTGATTTGTTTCAAACATTTTCCCTACTCATACCTTGCCCCCTGTCCCATACACTCCTCACTGGTTCCTCATCTGTGCGAATGTCAGTGTTCACACAGTGACCTCTGTCTTGCTGTTGGTGGGCAGACCCTTGTTCTTCGGGTGCACGTGGGGCGACTGTCCATAGCCCAGGGGGTGGGAGAAGAGCTCTGGGAGAGTCTCGATGCTGAATTGCCGCTTGTTGGAGTAGGCCTGCCGGCGGCTGTTGGGCTGTTGATGTAGCTGCTGTTGATGTAGCTGCTGTTGGTGTAGCTGCTGTTGGTGTAGCTGCTGTTGATGTAGCTGCTGTTGGTGTAGCTGCTGTTGGTGTAGCTGCTGTTGGTGTAGCTGCTGTTGGTGCTGCTGCGCCTGTCCAATGTGAGAGGCCGTTGGATGCTGCACGTGGCCTTTACTGGGGTCCCAGGCTTTGAAGGCCGAGCTGGAGGTTAGCGGGTGGGTGTTGGTCTTGGAGATCTTGGGCTTGGGGAGCTGGCCAGCGGTGATGGTTATGGCCAGTGGAGCGTGGATGTCCGGAGGGGGCAGGAAGGGCTTATCCTTGTGGAAAGCAATGGGCTGAAAGGTGGGGGGCGAGGACTGATGGCGGGTGTAGTCCATCATGGGGTAGCCCTTATAGTAGTCTCTTGGCGCCGAATCTGCTGCGAGAAAGAGGAGACAAAGGTGGGAGAGCGAGGGGGAGGGGGGCAACAGAATTAGTGGTATTCAGGTCAATATTCCTTTCAAGTACCTTTAATCTTTTCCTTTGTTTGAAGATGGCATTCACTCTGTCTGTGGAGCCACATGAGTTATATGGGTCAGAATATCTACCTGGTACCCCCAGAGACCTCAACAATGTCCTCCTCTGTTCAGATACAGTAAGAGCTCTGTTATCCAGTGGCCAAACCCCTAAACCAAGTTAAAACAAACAAAACAACAATGAACATCTGTAGGGACCTGCTGCACAAGCATCTCCTTCCCAGTTAAGCATGTTTTAAAGATGTGTGATTTTATCCCAAGCGCAAGAACAGTGCGATGATAGCATTACTGTCCCGCCTACTCTGGCCCGGGTTTATTAAACACACTGTGGATGGCATCTCAATAAAATTCAAGCATTCAGGCTAGTTGCTCCAATCAAATACCTATTCAAGTGTGATTTGTCTGGTATTTTTCTAAACGGGAAGGATTATGTTGTTTATTCATCACAGCGCCCTTGGCTTTGTCTCATATTCAAACTAATCACCCAACAGCTAAACCAGGAAACCTGTTTGACATACCTAACCTGACATGGAGGTGAATGCTACACAAAGTGTATAGTGGCTCACACCCAGAGAGACTTGGTTGTGTGTGTGTACATTTGCAAGGGCGGGTTAAAACGGCACATGCCCTGTACCGGTTAACGTCGAATGAAAATAAATGAGGTAAAATGAAAAAGCAACAGCAGCTGGCATAAAAGCGGGAGTTTTGAGTGGACTACAAATCGAGCGGGTTTGGACTGTCGAGTCGTATTAGTGAGAGAGCCCTGAGTGCTGCTCTGTGAGGTCACCGCCACCAGCCTCAGAGCCCTCAGACACTAACAACCTTGTTTGCCTCACTGTTTTGTCATTTTAGTTTGTCTTACCCTTTTTTGTGTTGTATCTTTCCCCACTCCCCCTAGCCTATATGCGTGTGTGTTTGTGTGTGTTTGTGTGCACATGTGCCTGTCTGACTGCCTGAATCCCCATACATGTATGAATGCAGATGCTGGTGGAACGAATGCCCTGGAAGTCATAGCATGTGCAGCTAAGCAAAGAAATGTTATGTTTAATTCGCAGCAAATGAGTGGATGAATGCATGTATGTAGATATAATCTGAAAGGGGTCATTCAGTGGTGAGTACAGCATTAAACATGCTGTATTTCATCACTCTGAAAGCTCCTTCACTCAGCTTAATTAAGATTACCTACAAATAAAAAATGACCTACAAATTAAAAAACTACCTACAAATGTACATATATTTGAGCCATTGTACTAACCATGATATGTGAATGTATACTAAACAGCAGTCAATCAGCATAAAGTGTCTGGTGTAAGTAAATACAACGAATATAACGGTGTTAGCAAGCATACTATGGTATTATATTGCATGTGAAACTCAATATCATCAATAACAGCAGTCTGGATATTTTTTTTCTAGAATAAATAATTGTGTAAAAGCATTCAGCTTCATAGCTCAGCCCATCCCAGCCTAACTGTTAGCACGTCTTACTGCCCCTCTTCAGTCAGAGCGAGTGAGGTGTACATATGACAGGTTTTCCTACAGCTCCACTTGTAATGTGGTCAAATACAAAACCACATTATCTACCGCCATTCACTGAGTAACCATTTTATCTGCCATTTGATCTGTAATGAATAACCAGAAATAAATTTGTTAGTTTAAATACCAATCAAACCTGAAAAATAACAATCTCACTTCTTACAAAAGAGAAAAAACAAGCTTAAAAAAACCTTTACATTTAAATGACCCAAACTTCAGGAAATATCTTGTACACAAGGCATTAAAGGGTTATTATGGTATAAATTACAGTGCTGTGAAACGGCCTACTTTCATGTTGAGGGGTATAGCGTATTTGGCTAGTCTTACAACGATTAGAAGATTGTGTTGCCAATTACTTTATACATGCATATGTATTCTATAAGAATAACCAGCTTGATTCCAGCAGACCCTCCATACATTCACTATCAGTCACATGGTTTCTCTAAAGCAGTGGTCCCCAACCAGGGGTACTAGGACCCCTGGGGGTACTTGTCCTCTCCACAGGGGGTACTTGAAAACCCTCATGACACCATAGGCTTACTAGTGAAATTAACATGAGGGGGTACATCAGGGGTACTCCAAGCAGAGCAAAATTCGGTCGGTGGTACAGTAAGTTGAAAAGGTTGGGAACCACTGCTCTAAAGAATAGCAGTCATGCAGGTGTCAAGTCCTTGAATATATAGGCTACTGAAGACTAGCACTGATCCATATCCTGACCACATTTGTCACTAAGCCACATTGGACAAGTGGCCTCAATTAGCTACTAGTGAAAGAATTATAATTTTGCATTGCAATATCAGAGAATGTCCATAAAATATCAGCAATCGTATTGTACTAAAAGTGTTTCACACCATTCATCAACTAGAAATAATTTTAGGCGCTTGCTGAAGTTCTGAATTTCTAGTGGTTAAATTGATTAGCTGCACCCTGCCTCCCTTCCATTGAGGTCACTAAGACACGCAACCATCCATCCTCAAACAAACAATGCCAGACAGGGCAAGCAAAATCCATCGGGTCATTTCTTGGTTGCTGACATTGAGTTCACTCAACTACTGTTTGACTGAGATAAGAAGCACTAAACATTGTAAGGAATCACTGAACCTCTAAATTGCTTTTTTATTTTATTTTTCATTTCCAGAAATGTTGTTTTTTCTTCTGAAAGCTGGTCAATCAAAAGTCAAAGAGAGTTTAGTAAGGGTAGTATAAGGCTAGAGTTGGTATGAATTTGTATTGGTGTTGCTGAAATTCAGCTAACTTCCATTAAATTGGAGCAAACCAGGATATCCCCTTTAAGTTTGCATTGTGGAGTTCATAACAGGGCAATAAAAATGTTTTTTTTTTTATAACTCATCACACCCCTTTAGATGATATATATACCGATCAGCCATAACATTATGACCACTGACAGGTGAAGTGAATAACACTGATAATCTTGGAATCATGGCACCTGTCAGTGGGTGGGATATATTAGGTGAACATTCTGTCCTCAAAGTTGATGTGTTAGAAGCAGGCAAAAGGGGCAAGCGTAAGGATCTGAGTGACATTGACAAGGTCCAAATTATGATGGCTAGATGACTAGGTCAGAGCATCTCCAAAACTGCAGTCCTTGTGGAGTGTTCCTGGTCTGCAGTGGTCAGTACCTATCAAAAGTGGTCCAAGGACGCAAAAGCAGTGATCCGGCGACAGGGTCATGGGCGGCCAAGGCGCATTGATGCACGTGGGGAGCGAAGGCTGGCATGTGGTCTGATCCAGCAGACGAGCTACTGTAGCTCAAATTGCTAACAAAGATAATGCAGGTACTGATAGGAAGGAGTCAGAACACAGTGCATCGCTGTTTGTTGCGTATGGGACTGCGTAGCCACAGACCAGTCAGGGTGCCCATGCTGAACCCCGTACCACTGCTGAAAGCACCTACAATGGGCATGAGAGCATCAGAACCAGAACACGGAGCAATGGAAGAAGGTGGCCTGGTCTGACGAATCACGTTTTCTTTTACATCACGTGGAAGGCCGGCTGCGTATGCATTGCACACCTGGAGAACACATGGTACCAGGATGCACTATGAGAAGGCAAGCCGGTGGAGGCAGTATGATGCTTAGGGCCATGTTCTGCTGGGAAACTTTGGGTCCTGCCATTCATGTGTATGTTACTTTGACATGTATCAACTTCCTGAGCATTGTTGCAGACCACGTGCACCCTTTCATGACAACAGAATTCCCTGATGGCGTTGGCCACGTTCAGCAGAATAATGCACCCTGCCACATAACAAAAGTGATTCAGGAAGGGTTTGATGAACACAACAACAAGTTCAATGTGTTGAGTCCGTGCCTCGACGTGCCAGTCTGCTTTGGTGGCAAAAGTGGGACATACACAATATTAGGCAGGTGGTCATAATATTATGGCTGATCGGTGTATACAAAATAAATAAAGAAAAAAAAATAAGGATGGGGCCTCCTTACAAAACACATTCAGGGGTTTGGTTTAGGATATGAACCCCTGATGTAGCCCATCCTGTAGCACGACACTACTAACTCAAGTCCCAACACAACCGCGTAGATTGAAAATTCTGAATAGCTAGCTAGCACATGCAGACAATAGTTTTAAAAAGCTTTTGGATGCAACCTAAATGCAGAAACAACAAGGTGCAACTTACCTGACTCAAATCCTGTAGCTAGCTAACAAGTACACCTTGGTGATGATGTTATTTGGATGAGATAATGGAAAAATAGCAAATTCAACTTTCAACAATTTGCGGAGAGAGAAATTGTCAGCCATGTTTTTCGTTTTGATAAGAGAACACACATTTGGCGTTTTGATTTTTAACCAGTTAAATATTTTCACTGAGCAGGCCAAATGAGTCAAATCCTATTTAAGCCTATCAGATTACCAATTGCAGAAACAATATTACTTACGTATAAGAAAAAATACTGCACTCATAGAGCATGATAGAGGAGAGTAGCTCCCAAAATCCTCTAATAACATGTGCAGTGCCCTTGAGGACTTTCCAAAATAGGAATCGGTATGGAAGATCATGAAGAGGGTCCAGACAATTATTCATAGTAGTGTGGAAACAATTCACATCTTCAAATTGTAGTAAATTTGCCAACTCTGGCTTTATACCTGTTTAAACAACATATCTCAGTATTCATTTGTTCTGTTCACCAACTGACAGAAGTTACTGTGCTAGCTAAGGGAGATTTGGACAAAAGAGATCGCAGAGAACAGTAGCAGCAGTATTTTGTCACTGTAAATCACTGATGTTCTAGGTTGACTGCACAGGAAGTCTGCAGTGAGGGAGCATATGCACTGAAGGCAGGGGACCAGCAATGGGGGTGTCCTACTCCAACCATTGCTCACCCTCTCCATCACTTTGTTACTCACACCCTTTTGTGCCCTACTGGAAATGTACAGGTTGTTGGGGTTTAATTAAGACACAGGGCTTTGACTACATCCGTTCCAAGGATCTGCCAGTACACCTGGCTGGCGCCTGGTCCAATCCCTTCTGAATAGCACTCTGTCCTCCATGTGACTTTGCCTGTGCAGAGAGCATTGACCTGTGTGGTTGTTCATTGGGGGTTACAGTTCCGTCACATGTGAAGCAATTAAAGAATCAAGGAAATTAGTATATATATATGAATGTGTATGCATTGGTCTCTGTACCTCAATACCGAATCTCTCTACTCCAATATTTTTTTTTGCAAGTGTTCGTGTACGTGTGTGTATGTGCGTGTGTGTACGTGCGTGTGTGCAGGCATTTGTGTGTCCGCAGGACCATACGGCTGCCTGCTCCATTTATGAGAAAATATTAAATGAAACGCCTTTAGAGACATAGGGAGACTCCCTCTCTGAAGATCAATGGATTCAAATGAGATGCAAAGATGTAAATACAAAGTGCGTGCCCGTGGTAATGTAGCAGCCGTGAGGCACACCCTTGTCAGTAAGGCTCCGATGAGCCAGCATGCCAACCTGCTGTGCCGTTCCCTGGCTGGCAGCACACCATGACAGCTCAGTGTGTGTGTGCGCGTGTGTGTATGTGTGTGTCTGTGTGTTTCATGTTATGTAGAGGGTATGTCTGTTTGGGAGTTAGAGTAGCTCTAAAAAATGTATGCAGCACAATTAAAAGTGAATTAATGAAAGAGCGTACAGAGTCATCTGCTAATATATTCTGTTTAGGGTCCTACTGGTGAAAGAGGTTGGGAATTTTTAACTATGCCATTATCAAACAGAAAAGAATATGACCACGGATGGAGAAAAATAATGGTTTGGATGAAAATGTTAATTAATGTATTTTACAGCATATGTCAACGTCGACGTCATACACTTCTTGGCTTTTCAGTTGAAGGTCCCTTGGTGCAATCAAGCTTTTTTATTCAGTGAACAGCCTAATAAGATGGACTCCTCCAGCCCTGGCATTTGAAAACAGAATAGGAGTTCTGACAGAAGTTCTAATTACATTCAAACATAATATTCCTTGCCATGATGTGTAAATGTACATTTGAACTTCTCTCTTTACTAATTAGTAGCATTGTTGATAAAGATGAGCAAAAAGTTCTGCATTAAATAACTGAAAAACTGAGCTATAGTTTATTCCCCCCCAAATGGTAAATATATGTATCAATTTACTCTAGGTGGCTTAATGCATGCATTCATAATGCCTTTCATTAGTAACAGTATATACACTTTCTCTCAAGTGCTTGAACACCTACACAAGTAGATCCCAACTCAAACACTATTGGCCAAAATGACAAATTTAAATATATTATTCTACAGTGTGTCTTGAGTGTCTTGGCAGTGTCTTGGACACACACAAGTATTTTCAAAAAGTCTAGAAAAACTCTGCCAGGTTGACACGTTAACAGGCGTAGTATTTCTTCCAAAGCCACCTTGCAGCTACTCTCACTTCCTGTTTGCTTCCTGTTGACCTGCCATGCACTGCCTGCTGGTACACAGCCATGTGCCAGCATTTACACTTAAGTTATTATAAATTGAGGTCGGAATCAGGGCTTTAGTCCTCACTTGTGGGGTTTGAGCAGCAGAGGGTTTCTATCCGTAACCCTGATACTGAAAGCCCTAGTCATCGGCAACTCCATTACCTTCAGTTTTAGACTAAAGAATCTAACGGTGACCATGCATTGTTTACCAGGGGAAATCTGGAGTTGGTGCTGGAAAAGTCTGTAACTGGCAAGTAAAGAGGGTATAGATACTGTTATTCGTGTTGGCACCAAAAATGCTAAGATGAAACCGTCAGTGGTTTCAAAGCAGAGCATAGTGTCTCTGAATGTAAGTTAGCTAGAAAGATGTGTCTGGATTGAGTAATTGGCCCTGGCTCCTTCTCAGTTAGGGTTAGAGTAACAACAAACACTGGCTGAAAAAGCAGTTCTGCCCGTCACAGGAGATAGAGTTTGAAGCTAACTGGCTCTCTTTTTGGGACTGGTCCTTCAGCTGATCTGGATTCTGTTAAAAACCACTGGACACTGCCCACGTGAAATTATGGATCTGCTCATCATCTGCAGATCAATGCAAAAACATTGATGTGGTCCAACAGTTCAGGCACTCTTTTAACCTTTACCAGGCACAGCCAGAATAGGACTGGCCACCCATCAGCTTTCTTCATAAGTTTCAACCCAACTGGGGAGTTTTTTTCCCAGTCACTGTGTATTAATTCTTGTTGTTGGGGTTTCAGGCTGGGTATCTGTAAAAGCACTTTGTGACAACTGCTGATTTAAAATGGTATTTTATAAAACAAATGTTATTGATTGATATGCAATGGACCCCTTACTTCGCATGATCCCACTCACCCTCCCTAGTCCCTGGGCCACATCTACAGCCCATGCCAGACAGAGACGGAAATGTCACGTTTTCACTCCGCAAAACATTTGTCAGACTCAGATGCAGTACAGGATTGGGACAAAAATGTATATTTATAACCTCCTCCGAAAGAAAATGGAAACACTAAGAAAAGAAGCAATAGGAGCAGTTGATGAGTAACAGAGGATGTCAGAATGTCAAAGAGCAGCAGAGTTAACAGCCACCGGTTATAACAGGGTTGGTGGTTGCAAGCTGGCTAGCTAAGATGAAATCTCAGCAATCCTTGAGACTTAAGGTTGACTAGCATTAGAAGTCAGCAGCATCCTCACTAAGTTGTTGGGTGGGTGTCAAGACTGAGTTAGTTAGCTATTTGTGGCTAGTTACTGTAGGTATCATTAGCTACAGTATCTTGGCTATGAGTTTTTTGACTGAAGTACACTGACAATGACCCACCCAGGCAATCCAAGAGCTGAGTGTACTGGGAACTGCTTCAACTGTATATTAATAAAGAGGTTAGATATTGTGGTATTAAACAAATTATCCCATTTGTATTGCTATTATGGACTCGTTTTCTCACAGTCTTGGCCTTGTCTCATTCTCGCCTGTCCCTCTTCGGTCTTGGTCTTGATTTCGACCCGCCCCTTTACTCGCTGTCCAAGTCTTGTCTTGGTCTCCAACACACATCTAGAAATGTCTGTTTCGCAACAAAATAATACTACTTTGCTCATAAGGTTATAATGGAGATCAGCTGAACCCGTTTCATTAAAAGTATCTAAGCAATATCCATGAATAATCCCACATGATGTTAGATAAACAGTTAAAGATGACTGCTCCTCCCTTTGTCAAATGCCATAATGTCAACTGAAAACAACTTTTATTACACAGAATGCATGGTCATTTTATTCAGTGATTTTTAAGCCGCGTATCCACCGCAGGAGCTATACCATGCTACATAAACGTCTCATACATTTTGTTATAACAGGGTATTATTTCATTTAACGACATCTGTGTCACATAATTACCTTGAATGGAATGATGGTCATCATAATCCTGCCATTTGTTCATACTGTATATTATGAGCATAGACATTTTCTGTAAATTCCAGTCAATTGAGGTTATTAAACAGTTTAGAATGTGTTTACATCATTAAGACTTTTACATGTTTATGTCTTACAGCAACTTGAACAAAAAGAAAAAAACAATTATGGTTTATTTTCTTGATCAAGGACAGAACAACAGATCATTCACCTTTCTGGCTCATGGATAGAAACATTACGGTTTCTGGTCAGATTCTCTAACTGCTATTTCATCTGCCCAGCTCAGTTGAATTTAAAGAATGACAAAATATAACAATTCAAAGGATCTACAAGAAACATGAGAAAAGTGGAGCACAATGTTATTTTTTATTTATATTGACATTAGACAATACACTGCTCTTAGTTGGACCATGTCCAGATATAAAAATTTGATTATAATAACTTGCCCAAAAAATACAAAAATATTCTAACAAAAAGGAAACAAAAACTATTCATATCAAATCAGTATAATTTTGAGACAACAGGAATAGTGGCAAATGTAAAAAAAATAATAATAATAGGGTCCTCGACAAATGGTTTTCTGGGAAGATTTAGGTGAGAGCATGTGGTTTGATTTCTACTTTTGTATGTTATATGGTGTTATGTGTAATTTACACTTAAGTTTGTGAGGGAAGACCACACCTGACAATATACTACACCACACTTTTGCCAATCATGCCATATCATCACATATACTCACCCAATCCAGTTCCTCTTATCATAGTATATTGTGACACTCAACAATGTATTTCTCCACTCCATCGTCTCTCAACCTCTTTGTTGAAATCATTTAGCTCTATTGCTGCATTCAGGCTCTGTTTCTTGAGTATCACGGAACAGCAAGCTAACTGCCTTCTGACATTTTCCTCTTGACCAAGCCACCAGCTCTGGGTTGAGGAATTGATACACTGTGGCGTGTCCATGGTCCATTATCTAGACCGCATTATCTAGTGCATTTCCTAACCATCCACAGCCCTGCTTACTAGAACGCATGCAATCCACAAGCCCCATTTCCTTTGTGGGCCCGCGTGGCTGTGCTGCCCACCATAGTCTTATATTTGACATAGTTTAGTAGTGGAAAAACGAATAAAACATTGGGGAAAAAACATATAACCCATGTTGTGATAGCTGTTGTTTGCTCTATAAGCCATTATTCTTAGCTTACGCCAGCCACCGCAAAGCTGAGGAACACAACAGTATCATAGTATTTTTATAAATTCAACCACACATTTGCAAATCACAAAACCAGAGAACTACCCTGTCTGGTGTCCACTGCAACATACACTGAACAAAATTATAAACACAATGATTTTGTTTTTGCCCACATTCATCATGAGCTGAACTCAAAGATCTAAGATTTATTTCTCTCAAATATTGTTCACAAATCTGTCTAAATCTGTATTAGTGAGCACTTCTACTTTGTCATTGGTATATCAAGATGCTGATCAGACAGCATGAGTATTGCACAAGTGTGCCTTAGGCTGGCCGCAATAAAAGGCCACTCGAAAATGTACTGTTTCACTGTATTGGGGGGGCCCAGAGGGTCCGGGGGTCCGAAAAAAACAGTCAGTATTTGGTGTGACCACCATTTGCCTCACGCAGTGCAACACATCTCCTTCATGTAGAGTTGATCAGGTTGTTGATTGTGGTCTGTGGAAAGTTTGTCCACTCCTCTTCAAAGGCTGTGCGAAGTTGCTGGATATTGGCAGGACCTGGAACACACTGTCATACACGCCGATCCAGAGCATCCCAAAGATGCTCTGGTGAGTATGCTGGCCATGCAAGAACTGGGAAGTTTTCAGCCTCCAGGAATTGTGTAAAGATTCTTGCATCATGGGGCCATACATTATCATGCTGCAACATGAGGTGATGGTCGTGGATGAATGGAACAAGAATGGGCCTCAGGATCTCGTCACGGTATCTCTGTGCATTCAAAATTCCATCAATAAAATGCATCTGTGTGCTTTGTCCATTACACATGCCTGCCAATACCATAACCCCACCGCCACAATGGGCCTCTCGATCCACAACGTTGACATCAGCAAACCGCTCACCCATATGAAGCCATACACGCTGTCTGCCATCTGCCCTGTACAGTGAAAACCTGGATTCATCCATGAAGCGAAGACCACTCCAAAGTGCCAGACGCCATTGAAAATGAACATTTGCCCACTCAAGTCAGTTACGATGACGAAATGCAGTCAGGTCGAGACCCTGATGAGGACGATGTGTATGCAGATGAGCTTCCCTGAGATGTTTCCTGACAGTTTGTGCAGAAATTCTTTGGTAATGCAAAACAATTGTTGCAGCAGTCGTCCGGGTGGCTTGTCTTAGATGATCTTGGAGGTAAAGATGCTGGATGTGGAGGTCCTGGGCTGGTGTGGTTACACGTGGTCTGTGGTTGTAAGGCCGGTTGGATGTACTGCCAAATTCTCTGAAATGCCTTTGGTATGGTAGAAAAATTAACATTCAATTCACAGGCAATGACTCTGGTGGACATTTCTGGAATCAGCATGCCAATTGCACGCTCCCTCAAAACTTGCGATATCTGTGACATTCTGCTGTGTGATGGAACTGCACATTTTTGAGTGGCCTTTCATTGTGTCCAGCCTAAGGCACACCTGTGCAATACTCATGCTGTCTGATCAGCATCTTGATATGACAAAGACGAAGGAGAAGTGCTCACTAATACAGATTTAGACAGATTTGTGAAAAATGTTTGTGAGGAATTGGCCTTGTGTGTACATAGAGGAAGTCTTAGATCTTTGAGCTCAGCTCATGATGAATGGGGGCAAAAACAAAAGTGTTGCGTTTATAACATTGCAAACACCAGGCACTATTATCTATGCTACATAGAAATGATTCCACTACTTGCTAACTGAATTGACGTCAAATTAATAGAACACATTGACAAAACGTAACAAATTATTAAATATTTTAAATAAATTAAGGAACTTTCCTCAGAGTCAACGAACACATGCTATTGATATTTTTGTCATTTTGCAATCCTTTGTTTGCCAACTCGATAATTATCATAAAGAGTGTTTAAATGGGCTTGCATTTTCAGTTAACAGCTCCTAGGCTATATTGTGCTGTTTAGGAAAATCCTATCCATCCTAAGCATTTATCCCTATAATATATATATTTTCTGATGTAACAGCTTTGCTCTTACTGCCCTATGGGGTGCTGAAACCAGCGATTCTCTTAACACAAAATACCATCACCAATTTCCCACAAAAGCCGCGGCCCTTGCGCAACAAGGAAAACAACTTCTTCAAGGTCTCAGAGCAAGTGAAGTTACTGACTGAAATGCTACCAGGTTTATTATATCGCCATGCCATTTCACATCTGTTCTGTATAAGTTTCATGATTAGTACACTATGAAAACGAGTCAAAAGTGCCTTCAAGTGTATAGCTTTACAACAGCCAACAGACAGGCCGTACAGACTATCAGAGAGCATCAGATTTTTGTGTCATGCAAAAATGTCAACTTTATTTGGTCATCATATTATTTCAGATTAGAATATATTCAGCTAATCTAATCTAAAATTATCTAAAATGTATTTGATCATTATATTATTTCAACTCGAATATATTACACACTCTGGAAATGCCCTAATTGTGTGTTGGGGTGGCTTTCATCCAGCTATAATTTTCTCTGTGCTTCCTTTGTGCCCTTGTTTTAATTAAATGTCTCCTTGTCTCCTGCTGGTCATCTACAGCCACTCCCATCATCATTGCCCATCACCTGATAAAATCACTCACCTGAGGCCCACTGTGATGACATTCCCTGCTGCCCCCCTGCCATATGCTCCCCTGATTTTGGGCATTTGCCCCGGAATCACTGCAATACCAGGAATCACTGCATGACAAAGTTATCATACTTTCCTGACCCCACTAAATTTGCCTCAACCACATGCATCACAATCCAACCATCTAATGTGATCACACTGTTCCGGCATCTAACCTAACAAAGTCTTCCTCACTCTTCACTGAAATGGGTCCATCCTGTTCACCCAGTTCCTATTAGATTAGCTACAACATGTTCATCCAATCTCCACATGGGTTGCCATCCTTCTACTGCCATTGGCCAGCCTGTGTATCAGCCTTTATAGCCTAATACATCATGCCTTCCTGTTGCTAGTATCCACAATCAACTTAGTCTTAAACACCTCCTGGACCCGTTTCTGACTCCAATACAAGCGCATCGGTCCACTGCATCTGTAAGCCTTCAACTTTCAAGGCAAGCAACCGTGATAAACCTTTGTCCAGCTTCATCGCAAATGCCCAAGTAACATAGATATTCCACTGAACTTTCCCGTTATTATTCATGACACAACCACCATCAATGAAGTCTCCTGCCCCACCTTACACCAGCTTCTTTGGGGGGATTATATCTGTGCAGAGAAACAGACATCACCATGACTCCAATTGAGAGCTTTTACCATTACGTTTCACCTCAATCTGTCTTAAACAGTCAACAGTCTTCCTCTTCTAAATCCCAAGTCACCCTTTCCCTCATTTTAAAGACAACCATGGCCCTCCAGAGCCCCTGCTCTTCATTGTCATACAATCAACCTCACCGTTCCAACAACAGTATACGCTATTCAGAAGCCTTTTGACAACTTCCTCATTCATTCTTCAATGTCTTATAGACCACATTGTCAGTATCTTACTGATAACCAGGCGTTTTCCAAAGCGAGCTTCGCCCCCCCCATTTCACCCTTAACTCCCTGCTTCACCTTTAAGATCTGATGCAAAATTATTTTTTAAATGTTGACGTGTGGTATACATTAAGTATAGACCCCCCAATATATATATATGTATTATTATCAAGACAAAAATGTGGGGGTGATCAAATTCGGAGTGTTTTGTAAATGCCATCAATGTCATGTTTTGGCTACATTTACAATGGCAGCTATGTTACTGTAGGTAACATGAACACTTACAATGGCAGCTATGTTACTGTAGGTAACGGGAACACTTACAATGGCAGCTATGTTACTGTAGGTAACGGGAACACTTACAATGGCAGCTATATTACTGTAGGTAACGGGAACACTTACAATGGCAGCTATGTTACTGTAGGTAACGGGAACACTTACAATGGCAGCTGTGTTACTGTAGTTTACGGGAACACTTACAATGACAGCTATGTTTCTGTAGGTTATGGGAACACTTACAATGACAGTTATGTTATTTTATGGGAACACTTACAATGACAGCTACGTTACAATAGGCTAGTTTTCCAAGTAACTACAAAGTTGATGTTGCCCTTGCAACCTTGTGTTGATTCTCAGAGTTGAGCTTTTTGGAGAGGAGCATACTTCCCGCCATGCTGATAGTGGCAGCACTAGAAACAAGAAGAGGACTCAAGTAAGTCTACAAAGGGATAGCAGGGTTAGCGCCACATTTATCAGCATACTGTGTATCGCTAACATGTGTGGAAACACACAGACATACTGCATATACATACATACTGTACATACATAAACAGACAGTACATACAGTACACACACACACACAAACACACATTATGACAGATCATCAATATGTTCCAATGTATTCAATATCCCAATCCCCTTGGCTTTAACCATGCCACCAGATTTGCAAAATTAAGGAACGCTCAACAAAATGGTTTGCAGCCAAGGGAAACTTAATCTTATCTCAGTTCTACACCTCTCAAAGAAATGTGCACTTCCCAACATAGTATTTACATGAGAATGTGTAGGTATGAGCATGTCCAGTGAGTATGCATCTGTGTGTTTGAGTGGGAATAAGAGAAATGCCTGGAAACAAATTCAAAGTTAAACAACCATGTTCGTATATCCACGTGGGTAAATATTTGGGCATTCATCATTGGGAAAGTGGTATGCAAGATTTTAATTGGATATGAAGTTAATATCCCTGATCATTGCACTACTGAACAAGGGATTATTGTGTACATGTAACAACACATGACATTCATATTATACTTGCTACTTTAGCTACCTGTCTTTAAATCCACAGAGAAGAGGAGCCCCTGTGTTGGATGGACAGAGGATCTTCAGCATCTGTGGATGTCACTGAGACCACAGTCATTTCTGTGAGAGAGAACATCACAAAGCCAGACACAGTTAATAAGTGCATACATGCTTTTAATAAGTGTTTTGTGTGATAGTGAAAAAGAAAGATGCAGGGGTATGTGGAATGAAGAATGAAAAGGTTAATGGCCTACACTATAATGTTTAAATACCTTGAAATCATTTGAAATGGTTAAAATAAGGATTATGTCTTTTTTGTGTAGTAGCTGTTTACGAAATGTCTGCAATTTTAGCCTGACACATCAATTTAAAATCTAAGATGTAATGCTACATAGACCACTTCTATAGTAGTATCAAATTTAAACCTCTCAAGTCAAAGCACAAACCGCATGTTTTCTTTTTCAGTCATCTTCACTATCTATTACAAGAGCTTGAGCAGCGCCACCGTTTCCCATTTCATACATACCCAATCGATGGGTAGTTAGCTAGTGAGCTAGTACACTTTAACTTAGCTAGCTTAAATACTACAGGAGGGAAGATATACAGCTTCCGTCATAGCACATCATACAATACAATACATTCTCTAGATTCACCCTAAATTCACTACTAAAAGTTTGTTCAAGGTCCAGGGCAGTCAAACCCTGATTTTCTTATTGCTAGGGTGATATTTCCACACTGTAACATCGAAATAACACTGGAATGGTATTTGGGAGGTCTGTAAAGGAAAGCACACGAGAAAAGTGAGGATTTAAAAATCCCATTAAAAACTGCATGGGGACTTTAACCCAATCTAACCAATGAGATTGTCTGTTGTTTATTTCAGTTCTCTTATGTTAGTAAATCCCTTCCTTCTTCATTATGAGAAATTGTACATTTTGGAGAGCTCTTCTGTGCGTGTGTGTGAGTGTGTGTGTGTGTGTGTGTGTGCGTGCTAGCTTGAAATACTAATATTAGGTAACTTACCAAAATATTATTTTAAATGCTACGGCTGAATGATTCAACTCAAACTTCTCAATTATTTTCTTAATTCCATATAGCTCAGATCCGGCATAACTGTTGTTGTTGTTAATATCTTTTCTGTTACTCATGCCAAAATTATTTGTTAATGAGGACCTAATATGGCCATCATACATCTAAAACTAAATGTGCTTGCTAAAAACTTTGGACAACTCTATACAGAACTTCTTACCTGTGAATTTAGGTAGGCTTGCATAGTAATGCATAACGCTTGAGTTCTTAAATACTGTAATTGTTTGACTAACTTAACTCTTCCTAGTGCTTAAACAATTTAAGCTGTTAACACAAAACCCACTTTGAAACGTAAAGAGGAACCAAATGATGGCTTCAGAAAATCTTTTTGGTAGCCAGCAGCATAAAACACATGATCCAACTGTGCTGGATGTGTGTAACGTTTCCAATTTGATTCTAATATCCTAATGGCCATTTAATCATCCCCAGCTCATTTCACCCTCCTCCCCTCTATTTAAAAAACATTAATACCAAATGTCTAGTCTAAATATACTAAATGTATAGAATTGATAATGAAATAAATTGCTCTGGTTAGCAGTGACTAAAACAATAATATTTACCCCTTCAAAATGAAATGAGATAATAACATATTACAACATTTTAGCTATCAACTCCAAAATCAACATTACGGTCTTCAGACTTGCCCAATTCACATTGTTTAAATCCAGTCATTTAATAATATGCTTACATTTCTGCTATATATATTTAAAATACATTAACAAGGGTTCAAACGAGAACCTCAGGAAGACAGTGGTTAATATTCAAAATATCCATGCTCCTTGTTCCATTAAGCTACAAGATCAACTTTAAAACATTAAGGCTATCCTAACTTAAAATTCCCCAAAGCGGTTCAATAATTAAGCAGACTTCCTCATTCAGAGTGACAGGCAGTAGTGAGTGCATCCATTTTAATACTTTTCCCCTATTCAGGCCCCACTTGAACCCACAACTCTGGTGATGCAAAGCACCGTGCTCTTTGTTTTCAATGTCTTCTAATGCAATTTGAATTAGAAAACATCTGGTTAATAACATACATTAACTCACACCACCAAGTGTTAAAGCTAGACAACCAAAACTCTCTTTGACATGTTCAGGTTGTCAAAACATGCATTCTTTAAAAAATATGTTAGCTTCAACTATATAAATATGTACACCGAATATTTGATACACAAAACCCGCATATACATGTTACTTTCCTACAAGCAATTTAATTAAAAATGTTTTAGATTTATAAACAATTGAAATGTGCCCACATTTAAATAAATAAATCCACTAACTTCTTACACATTGAAGATTTCCCAAATTCACCAAAACAGTAACCATATACATTTCCAAAATATCAAACTACTTACAGTAGCTTCAATAGTTCAATCTAAAAACATCAAAACAATGTACTTTTACATTGCGATCAAAACAATGCACTCATATTTTTACACTGTCAATATTTCTAGATTGAAGGCATTAATGTGATGACTATCCTAAAACCTGGTCAAACTGTTTATACATGGTTCTTACTATACAGTACCTTACCAACTGAGAGTGACCACAGAAGCATTCACACTAGGGACACCAAACCAAACTCTGTTTAGGCTGTTCTTACTTTAAATTCTTATACATTGTGTAAACTAAAATTAATAGTAAATAGCACAAGAATCAACGAAATCCAGTACATTTCATGAGCAGGTCCTAATGCTAGCATGATATCATGACAACTCCATTTTGGGAAAAATATCACAATAAAATCTAGGATCCTGTGATGTGGGTTCTCCTTGCATTTGTAATTAGATCTGCTGGTTCAAGGTTCAATCAGATTGCAGATCTCATCTATTATTTATTTAATTACATCATTCTCAATGTCAGTTGTTATGTCTGTGTACTGTACATCTAATCTACTTTTTTTTATCATGTTTTGTTTTTGGGGTCACTAGACTGAGTAGCATTTGAAAAAACTAAAAGGGCTCTTAACAAAGTCCAACACAGAACCCAAAACAGTCTTCCTTTTAGCAGTAGGCCATTGTGCTCTGAAGGACTCTCTACAATAAATTCTCGCAGTTGTATTTTTGGGTTTGGGTTTCAGCCCTGGTAAATCCCTGCATTAACCCTGCCTTGACAGTTATTATTGAACGATTTAGGCTATAGGCACCAAACTAACTGCAACATGGCAGAACATTCCAATAAATTAATATATCAAACAATTTTTTCACCTACGCAAACATTAATACAATTTCTACTGCAATCACTACCCATTTTATAAAAAGCAAGCAAGCACACCACATGTACTTGTTTTGTCTTTCTTTGGTCAGGTTTAACATAAAAGATTGGGTAATTTTTGTTTTTTCTGTACCTTTGTACCATTGGAACCGGTCAGAATTATAAAGGGAATAAAGAGGAAGATGGAAGGAAATTATAAGAGTGGATCATGGGTATAAATGAGGACTACCATTTCTCAGAATTAAATCTAGCTAAAGTTTAACATTTAACATATTAATGTAAGCTAACATTTATATAATTACAGTATATTTAACTAGTAAAACTAGCTAGTTACTATAGCCAGCTAAAACTAACCTAAAAATATAAATGAATTACAAGAAAACATTTCTGGCTGTAGCTTGGCTAGCTAATAAAAAATAAAGGATATAGCTACCAGGGTTACCAGATTTCACAGAAATTCTTTCACAGTCACC
Organism: Esox niger; assembly: GCA_016801105.1. Taxonomy (NCBI): domain Eukaryota; kingdom Metazoa; phylum Chordata; class Actinopteri; order Esociformes; family Esocidae; genus Esox; species Esox niger. The sequence goes on along the minus strand of JACXGJ010000916.1, from coordinate 58,069 downwards.
CGTGGGCTCCACAGAAACCCGCCCAAACAGTATTTATACTATCAACCCTACAAGAAAATCAGCCCACCCAAATGAATTTTGGCCCGCACATTGTCATAAAAAAGACCCCATCAGGCAACACTGATAGCTACAGTACAGTCCCTTGGATTATATATTATTTTTACGCTTGATGTTAACACTAGCTAGTTAGTAGAATTGCTATCGTAGCTAGCGAATAACTAGCATTTACTCACCTTTCTTGTCTGTCCGTTGTGAGTTGTTTCTCACCTTTCGGATCTCCAATCATCTCTGTGACTTCCATTTTCAGTGCACTTGAACAGTTTAGAATTTTTTTGCATAGCACCCTTGAGTGACCTACTGGTTTTAGGACAAACCTTATATGATCCGAAGCTTTTTCATGGTAGAAAATACACACCGTTTATGGGTTGCTCAGTCTTGTGTTACTAGGGTGAATGGCTAGCTAGTTAGTTATAGTGTCAACACTTTCTGATAAAGTTGGGATGTGAGATACCTGGCAGCAGTGTCAGAAGTAAATTACACAGAGTTTTTGTCATGCGGGACCAAACATTTTCGCATAAAAACTTTTTTATAGCCCCTTACCCATTTTCCTCCAAAGCTGTGGTTTCGTTTTTTTCACATATTTCCTTGTTTGCATTTTTGTTAGAATTTATTTAAATTCCCCATAACATACCAAACATTCAATCTGGACAATATGTTAAACTTAATTTTACCCATGTTTCAGGAGGCTCTTTTGAACGTTTTGAGATCATGAAGGCTTGAAGGAATGATTATGATGCCTGTAATTCCATTCAATATAATTGAATGAGGTTGGTAAATTAAATAATACTCGTAACATTTTGTATGCAGACTCAGTAAAGACGTTTTTTTCTCAGTGTCACAATCTTTAGAACTCCTGTTTTCAATACCTCAGCACCATCTGCCTGAGAGGATAATTACACTGAAAGGTTTTCTGAAATGTTTTATGAGATAGGAGAAAACATTGTGCACTATCTTACATGATTGCTACAAACATTGGAAGGTATTTTACACAATTCCTCCAGTGAGAGTATGTTCAAATTATGAAAAATATATAGATGTGGTAAATTAACAATAATTTGTATGTGTGCTTGGGATTATTGTTCCTCTTCCACATAGGGTTAACTTTCTGGCAGAGACAAACCAGGATTTTGACTAAATGTTAAAGGGTATTTCTTTAGTTTTGCTAAAAGGAAAGTTTGGGGTAAGGAGCAGAAACGTATAGACATATATAACACATCCATAAGTTTTATATTATGTTTTCATACATGTCCATCCAAATGTATGTGTTAAGGAGTCTTGTTCGAATAAGGCTAGCTCTTTTTCCTAAAAAAAGGTAGCGGAGTGCTTTTCCTTAAAATTAGAAGTTCTGGAACACTGTTCTGGACTGTTCCAGACCAAGTCAAGCTCTGCCCTTATATGAGTGATTGAACCAAAGGGCCAGTCCTAGTATGTCTCCAAACTGACACAATCAGTACCAGAACAGGGAGTCATGTCAATCACTATACTCACCACCGGTTTGTTGGTCTACAATATGTGTCTTGAAGGATATGCATTAGTGTCTATACAGTATGAGTCATTGAAGACATTATCATATGAAGACATTGTCTAGCAGGACAGTGGAAAATAAGGTGATATGCAGTACATTATGAATCCTCTATTTGGTAACTGAACCATATTATTTGCACATGTCACATTTTGTTAGTCGTACTATGGTATCACAGACTCTGTATCCAGTGTAATCGTGACACCCGTTCATATGCACATCGACACATGCAAACACAAAATACATGCAATATTTTATTGAAATTTGGATTTCTGTTCCTGTTGGGTTTTTAATCTGAGAGGGTTTATGTGAACAGTGAGTGTGCTGTCGTGTTGACATGTTTACTGTCGCCTGTGGGTGTACATGACAAGATGTGTGTACGGGAGTGATGCATCGCTTACCCACAGCCTTTAGTGAGGTGTACTTATTAAAGCCCAGACCGAGGTTGTTGTGAGGGTGGGAAAGTGCCATAGCCGGACCCAGAGGAGAGAGAGCAGCGTTATTCAGGTGATTGTGTTCTGAAAGAGAAGACGAACAGAGGCACAGAGATAGAAAAAGAGAAAGATGTGATGGAAAGACACAAAGAAGAGAAAGAGAAAAGCAGGAAACAGGGAAAAAAAGGAAAGAGAATAAGCAGTTGGACACAGTTCTGCTATTCCACTTTAACTAGCCTAAACACCTGGGACTGAAGAAACACGGATAAAAGGAATCCCATGAGCACCATCATGTGTACAATGTGACAGTGTGTGTTTGAGAGAGCATGTTTGTCTAAGTAATGCTCAATGATCTGCTCATTTATGTGGGTCCACTCTGTATATAGTGGGGGCTGGTGAAGGTAAAGATGCATGTTGAGAGGAAGAAAATAAACCCTTGTACTTAATGTATTGAAATACACCTTCCTGTCCTCAAAGATATTATTTCCCAAAGGTATTTTTGTGAGGCACTAAGATAGCAACTCAGCCAAGCCCACTGTGCAATACTAGCTATAAGTGTGCTTTGTCAAGGTCATTCAGGCAGACCCCCTGGGTCAGAGTGAATTGGGGGTTAGGAACGCTAATGTGGCCTTATCTGGGGCTGCAGTCATGGATGTGGCGCACAGTGGCGTGCATGAGCTCTGCCTCTCTTTCTGGCCCCAGGCTGGTGTGCGGCCGGATGTATTGTTATGGTACACACATGCAGAGCAATAGTCAAAACTGTTGCCTCTTTTATAACCGGTAGCAATTTGTCCTGATCTTGTCTACATTCCTTTGCGTAGATGATGAAAATACTTATTGTGTGCTGCTGTAAGGTCAAGAAGAGGTTTCGGTTATTTATTTATTTTTATTCCATCAGACACACCTACAAAGGCGAGATTGTGTAACTGATGTTGAGTAATTAATCTGTAGCTAATGTTATGTGCTTGTGGAGCTGGTAAAAGAACTAACTTTAACTAGCTAGCACTTATCGACTTCAGTGTTCATTACTAGTAATGCAAAAACACAAAGAAATGTACTTAACCATCCTTAAGATTAGCAAACTACAAACATGTAGAGTCAGGAACTAATGAACAGCAAATACTGCTACTGAGGTAGTTAAATGAAGAGACACTACAGCTCAAATTTCTCCAGTCAATCTGCCTAACCAAATCACTACCTAGTGGAAATCTGGAAAACTTTAGGGGGAAGTGGTCACTGCACACCCGCCTCCTCGCAGTAAACTTGCCATGTCTGTCTACAAATGTAATCCATTTCTGCCCAACACCTGGATTTTGGGGAAGCTGCATATTGTGACAGAATATTTTAATGATGGATGCAGGAGGAATGTGGCACAACACACAGTGAACCACACCTTGCTGCTTATGAACAGGCAAAGTGTTCATGATGACCTCTGTTCACCGACAAATGCGCCTACAATGGACAAGAGTTGGAACTGGGCCTTGAGCTGTGGACGAAGGTCACCTGGTCCAATGAATCATGTTTTTCTTTTATATCACATGGATGGCCTCGTATATATGTGCCATTTACCTGGGGACGTGAGGGCACCAGGATGTACTGTGGGACGACGACAAGCCAGCGGAGGGAGTGTGATGCTCTGGGCAATGTTATGCTGGGAAAGCCCGAGTGTAAGTATTCATGCGGATATGAATTTGATACATACCACCAACAAAAACATTGTTGCAGACCAAGTAGATCCCTTCATAGCAATGGTATTCCCTACTGGCAGTGGCCACTTCAGCAGGATAATACGTCCTGCCACTCTGCACACATTTTTCCGGAATGATTTGAGGAACAGGATGAAGAGTTCAAGGTGGTGCCCTGGCCTTTACATTCCCCAGATCTCTGTCTGGATGTGCTGAACCAACAAGCCCGATCCACAGCGGCTCTACCTCGCAAATTACAGGACATGAAGGATCTGCTGCTAATGTCTTGGTGCCAGATACCACAGAACACCTTCAGTGGTTTTGTACAGTCCATGTCTCAGTGGGTTGGTTCTGATTTGGCATCCCGTAGTGGACCAACAGCATATTAGGCAGGTGGTCATAATGTTCTGTCTCCTCTGTGTATTTTGATACCGCTTAGGTACTATAACAGATTTAAGTGCGTACCATAAGCTCACTCCACATCTAGCTTGAAATGTTGCCGATGGCACTCCGCAATTGGTACCATTTGTGTAACTGAAACGGTTGGACAATGTCAAAGAGGACTGTCATGGATGTTGCCAAGCAGAGGACCTGAGATGGTGCTCAGGGTGGGGTGAGGCGCACGGTCAGGGGGTGGCTATACTGTTAGCAACAGCTTGATTGTTGTCAGTTCCACTTGAAAAAATCAAAGAAATTGAAAAGGGGGAAATGCTTGGAGCAACATTTATCCAAATTGCAATGCACGTTTATGATAACACTTTTGTAGCGTTCATACCTATTTAGGTACTCAAATTACCGATTTTTAAACACGTTTAACTCCTTTAAGTCAAGTAAATATTCATGGTAGTTTTTGTGTCCCCGTTTAGGATGTTTTATTAAAATTTGTGCTTGGGACTGGCTAGGCCACTCCGGGACCCTGAGGTGAGATCTTGCACGGAGACCCAGACTGAGGGAGATTGACCGTCATCTTCAACTTCTTCCATTTTCTAATAATTGAGCCAACATTTGTAGCCTTCTTACCAAGCTGCTTGCCTATTGTCCTGTAGCCCATCTGCAATTTTATCCCTGATGTCCTTACACAGCTTTCTAGTCTTGGCCTTTGTGGAGAGGTTGGAGTCTGTTTGATTGAATGTGTGGACAGGTCGTTTTTATACAGGTAACAAGTTCAAGCAAATGCAGTTAATACAGGTAATGAGTGGAGAACAGGAGGACTTCTTAAAGAAAAACTAACAGTTCTGTGAGAGCCGGAATTCTTACTGGTTGGTAGGTGATCAAATACTTATGTCGTGCAATAAAATGCAAATTAATTATTTAAAAATCATACAATGTGATTTTCTGGATTTTTGTTTTAGATTCCGTCTCTCACAGTTGAAGGGTACTTATGGTAAAAATACCATCCACAGACCTCTACATGCTTTGTAAGTAGGAAAACCTGCAAAATCAGCAGTGTATTAAATACTTGTTCTCCCCACTGTAATACACGTTCTACACTTTGATGTTTATGTGTTCAAAGTTTGTCTTTCATGTGTGCAAAATCTCTATGAGTATTGGGCGTTCCCTAAGTATAATATATGCAACTTAAAAATGAGGGAAAATGTGCAGTATTTTACTTTGACACATTGTTTATATTGTTCTGCCAAGTGCAGAAGCATAAATCAGTGCATCCTGAAAATGAATGCCTTATATTGCTTGAAATAATACACAAACACTAAATACAGCCTACTGAAGTTACAGAGTTGCAATTTAATACACTAACAAAAATTTTATTACAAGTGTTAATCACATATGACCACACATTTTGTTGAAATTATATAGATGAGTCACATTTAGAATTATTGTAGATTAACGTTCTCTATAGATGAAATTAAACATTTAATTATCCATAACAAGCTACATCAACATTGTTCAATGCCCCTTAGCTGGCTATCAGGACTTAGCAATGATGGCAAGCTACTTCATATGCACATTTTCTGGCAGGTTTCTGGCAACTTTACCAATAATACTGACTATTGCATTAGATTACCTAGTAGAAGATATCAGATTGTAAGATTACATTTTGTATCCTATATTTAGTAAACATGTACAGCACTACGTTCTTTCATTATTGCTTGCCTAGTCTAGCGAGATCCTGACTGCTCAGTTGTTTAGACTAGCATGGACTGATGCCCGGTGTTTTCACTGGAAGGGAGGGGGAGCAGCACGGTGACAGCAGCAGGCGGACCCGGGACTCAACCATTTTATGGGGAAGGGGGGATTCAAAGATATTACAACTGGTTACCATAGTGATTAACAACAAGTAGAAAAATATAATTCTCAATATAATAAAATATGCACATATCACAGCAGACACTCCTGACAACTGGGGAGGCGAGTGGGGTGGCAAGACATTTTTGTAGGGTGGCATCTACCCCCTCTTGCCCAACGCCCCCCCCCCCCTGTGATTTCGCCAGTGTTTAGATATCACTGAAAAGATAATGATTGCTTGTGGTTTAATAGCCCTTCTTGCATTCAGCTCATTATGTAACAAATAAACAAAATGTTTGAAAGGCCCTGCTAAGTCCAGGTCAACTTGTGGCAAGAGCAGTCACTCAACAGAGAGATACTACAGCCCTAGATGGGCTCCACTGCATGTCATGCATCGCATCAGTAGAAACCAACCAAGGGGAAAAAAGGATGGGAAGAAACCAGTGGCGAGGGAAGGATGACACCGAATTGACTGATTGAATTAGAAATGGATCTTCACATTCCCATGTAATTGATATCCGATTATGACACCCGCTGAGTGAGCCGTGCAGAAAATTGACTGGCTTTAGGTACACAGCGCACCACTGCTGTACACTCCACTCCACCGGCCAAAGAGGACACCCGCTCCCTGGCCGATGAGCTATGAAGTGTTTGGACCTGGGGAGCGAGACTTTTCTCACCAGCATTCTCTCTCAAGAGGGGTCTGTCTCTCTGCAATCCCAGAGGTCATCTGAGCTGGCACCCATGATGAGCTCTCCTGCTCAGAAAAACGTCCTCAGAATCTCTCTCTACACCGAGTTCTCTCCAATAGACTCTGACCGACTGGCTGGCCAGAGCCATTCCCCACTCAGAGTCTGCCCAACTTAGCTGCTTGTTATATCCAACTGTAACTGACTAATTCATCAGCACTGGAATGAGTACAGGCCAAGCGAGTAAGGGAGAGAGGGACAGAGAGAGAGGGAGAGTGGGAGGGAAAATCAACTAATTGCATTGATGGGAAAAAAACGTGGCCTCTGTCCAGTTTGTCCAGAGGGTCCGGTGGCATTGCTATGAGGTGATTGGCGAGGGCAGTGGTATGAGGTGATTGGCGAGGGCAGTGATATGAGGTGATTGGCGAGGTCAGTGGTATAAGTTGATTGGCGGTTGCAGTGGTATGAGGTGATTGGCGAGGGCAGTGGTATGAGGTGATTGGCAGTGGCAGTGGTATTAGGTGACTGGCGATGGCGGTGGTATGAAGTGATTGGCGGTGGTAGTGGTATGAAGTGATTGGCGGTTGCAGTGGTATGAGGTGATTAGCGGTTGCAGTGGTATTAGGTGATTGGCGGTTGCAGTGGTATGAGGTGATTGGCAGTTGCAGTTGTATGAGGTGATTGGCGGTGGCAGTGGTATGAGGTGATTGGCAGTTGCAGTTGTATGAGGTGCGGTGGCAGTGGTATGAGGTGATTGGCGGTGGCAGTGGTATGAGGTGATTGGCGGTGGCAGTGGTATGAGGTGATTGGCAGTTGCAGTTGTATGAGGTGATTGGCGCTGGCAGTGGTGGTGTGGATGGATATGCACACTGTGTTGTGTGGGATGTGCATTTCTACTGTGATAGGCGGTTGGAAAATGAGAGCAGAAAAGAAAGTGTTTGCTCTGAAATGTGTGCATAGTTCCCCTGTATCTGTGCTTAAAAAACAAGGTTTAAAGAGACTGACAGGTTTTGAAGTGGGTGTGACTTTGAATGCATCTGTGGATGAGGATTTGAATGTTGATATGAATCTCAATTTGTGTGTGGGTTTGTGAGAGCAAGGCAGAGCAAAAAATCAGAATAAGGAGGAGTTAATGGAATGTTTTGCGGAGTCCCCACAAGGATAGTAATATTTGAAATGTGTATATATATATAATATGTATATATATATATATATATATATATATATATATATTATATATATATATATATATATATATATATATATATATATATATATATATATATATATATATAATGTTTGTTTGTGCGTTTGTGTACCTGTTTGTGCTGACATAGTGAATGAATCGGGGTTGGTGTGCTGTACACTGCTGGGCAATGGCCTAATTCAGTAGAGCTGAACTTCAAAGGGCCCCAGTGCTGCAGGAGTAACCACTGACATGGCTCTAAGACACCGAGCGAGAGTGGAGTGCTACACCACTCCAACACTACCAACAGATTAAATATACAACACTGATATCGCAGACCAAGAGGCCTTCTATACTTGATGAGAGAAGATGAGAGTGTGAGCATGCAAGCACATTAAGGGAGAGCATTAGAGAGAGTAGGGCTGGAGAGAGAAAGAGGGAAGGGGGGGCAGGATGGTGAACTCCACAGGGAGGATGTTGGAAAGATAGAGAAAGCGATGGTAAAAGAGAGACATCTGTCACTGACAGTCTGTTCTGCCATGTTGCAGTAATGGAAGAAAAAATCCCAATAAATGGAAAATAAACTTCACTTAATTTAAACACAGCCCTATCGCTCATATTCTACACCACTCCTCATACGCACCATACTATAGAATACCATAGTGATTACTATCAAAATCCATAGTATTTAGTAGTAAACTATAGTATACCCAAAGAATCCTGTAATATACTTTCAATATCTCTATTCGGTGTTGTTCTTATTATTTCATTATTATAAACGGGCTAGTTTGAATCCCGAATGCTGAAAATCTGACCTATTCGAGGCATCTACCACCATTGTGACATCAAATTACCTTTTAATTTTATGACAGCAGGAAATAGGTTTAAAACAGAAAGTAAGACATCTCAGTGGTTTGCAGTGTATGGCCAATATACCAGGTTAAGTGTTGTACTGTTCTTAGCTACAGTACAGTATCTGCTATTCATTATCTCTCGTGCAGAATTGCTTAAGTATACTCTACATACTGTACACATTGATTTTGCAGACACAAACTAAGACTAATCTAGGACGAAAAATAGTCCAGGACAAGGCTTTAGCTGTGACTCAGAATACTATATAGGTTAGAGCTATTGATGACTAGAAGAACGCTGGAGGTCCTGAAGGATTTTTTCTCGGAAATGTTACTAGCTTTAGTAGGTTGTGCTAACCAGGTTTGGATTGTGGCTTGGTTTAGGGCATGGTTTAAAGATACACACAACCGTTCAAATGTTTAGGGTCACTTAGAAATATCATTGTTTTTGACTGAAAAACAATTATTTTGTCCATTAAAATAGCTTCAAATGGATCAGAAATACAATGTAGACAATGATAATTTTGGAGATAACATTTATAGCAGGAATTGCCTGTTTTTTAACGGAATATGTACGTAGGCTTACAGAGCACCATTATTAGCAGCTATCAGTCCTGTGTTCCAATGGCATGTTGTGTTTTGTGTTTCCAAATTTATCATTTTAAAAGGCAAACTGATCATTAGAAAACTCTTTTGCAATTACTGTATGTTTGCCCTTCTGAAAACGGTGGTCTGGATTGAAGTAGCAATAAAACTATCCTTTTTTTGACTAGTTGAGTATCTGGAGGATCAACAATTGTGTGGGCGATTACAGGCTCAAAATGTCCAAACAAAGAAACAAAGAACTTTCTTTTGATACTTTCATGTGATCAGTATTCTTGTTCTGAAAAGGAAGGTTAATCCATGCTGGAATACTGATGATCTCGTACAACGCTGTCTACTACTGTGTAGTGCAAACTGGCTCTAACCAGAATAGAAAGAGGAGTAGGAGGTCCTAATGCGCAACTGAGCAAGAAGACAAATACATTAGAGTGTCTAGTTTGAGAACAGGTGCCTCACAGTTCCATAACTGTCAGCTTCAGTAAACATTACCTGCAACACCAGTCTCAGAGGTAACTTCGGGATGCTGGCCTTCTAGGCAGAGTTGCAAAGAAAAATCCATATCTCAGACTGGCCAATAAAAAGAAAAGATTAGTAGTGGCACATTGAGTTTTCAATGCAACTAACAGGCCATATATGGGGTGCCTAAAATGCAGATTACAACAGTCACTCAAACTGCAATATTGTTCAATGTGTCAAAGGAAACCCCTAAACATTTTCTCAAAAACCATGACAGCATATGGTAAACATGAGCAAATTATATTGACTGACTGACAGGGATGGACAGATGTTTAAAAGTATAGTGGAACAATTCCCCAAAAGCACATCCTCAAAAAAGACCACAGAAATAATCAGCACTTTAGTCAGAGTCCACATATGCTGTATGTTGGGACGTTCACAATGCTGGCAAAAAAACTTGTATCCACGGCCAACTCAAAAAGATACAGTATAACTTGGTATAAAGAGCACTAAACCTGGACCCCTGAGCAATTAAAGAGTTGTATTTCATCCTATGTACGTTTGTACAAAGTCAAAGGATGCCGTCAGCCCAAAATGTCTGCTTCGCTGTTAAACATGCTGTGGGATCGGAAATGGTCAGCCATGGGCCTCCATGCTCAGCACGATCATACAATGGACAGTTAAAATGAACTTGTATGACAGCTTTCCAAGAAGGGTTGGAGCTATTCTGCAAGCAACGGGTGGACCAACTCCTAGACACTGGTCACTCCTAAAACACACTTTGGCCGGCTAAAATCTCAGTTCTCCGCCACCTGTGACTCGAACAAATTGCCACACTTATTCATGTCACATTAAATACACCTCACGCTTCAAAAACAAATTGACCAAGCTGCTGTCTGATCAAAGTGCCTGCTTATTGTCAAGTTTAGCTGTGTATGTCTCTCTTAGCTGAGCACGTGACTCCTTAAAACCTAATGGTTTGAATCCTGAATGCGGATTGACTGTTAGCTGAGGTATAAGAGACCATATACTACGGATATGACATCACTTTTCCCTCCTATAAATGTGTTGGTGACAGATTTGTAAGCGTAATAAAGCATCTTGTGGGATTGTGATATATTGCCGATAGACTGCATGGCTGAGCTCTGTCTCTAGGCACTACTCGAAAAGAAAAGCTCCTAGGTATGGTATATTGGCCATATACTATGGCTATCATATACCTGATCAGCCAATCAGCATTCAGAATTTGAACCACCCACTGGTAATTTAGTGGTGTTGTGTTTCTTTTTGTTGATCTCCAGCACTCCCTTCCTCGATCCCCGCTCGCCTCTTTGTCTCCCTCTCTTTCTTTTCATCTACCCCCTCTATCTCTCCCTCTCTGTCTTTTCATCTACCCCCTCTATCTCTCCCTCTCTGTCTTTTCATCTACCCCCTCTATCTCTCCCTCTCTTTCTTTTCATCTACCCCCCCTCTTTCTTTTCATCTACCCCCTATCTCTCTCTCTCTTTCTTTTCATCTACCCCTATCTCTCTCTCTCTTTCTTTTCATCTACCCCCCCATCTCTCTCTCTCTTCCTTTTCATCTACCCCCCTATCTCTCTCTCTCT